>CAUYLG010042750.1:0-211138 GCA_963573385.1 Cacajao melanocephalus
CACACCCAGACGTTCAGCCTCTCAGACTCACACCCAGACGTTGAGACGTTCAGCCTCTCAGACCCAGACCCCGACTTCTCTGGTGGTGTAAATGCCTGATTTCCTTCAGCCTGGTTGACCCGGGTTGCTCTCTGGGCTCCCACCTTCTAATGACACGTGAAAAGGTTGCTTGTTGATCGCAGGCTTTCAAAGCACAGCTGGCTGGATATAAACAGTTGATTATGTTTCCTCTTGTTTTTCATCTGCCTCAGGAGAAGCACCTTGCCCTCCTGAGGCATTTCTGAGTTGCGCTTCAGCGAGCAGTCCTCCCCCGCTGTTTCTAGGTCCTGAGTGCCCCTACCTCATTACACAGGGGAAAGGTGTTTATCGCCCTGCTGGAGCCTCACAGCTCGTCGCATCTGTCAGTGCTCAGGGCCCAAGGTGGAAGAGTGCGCTTTCACTGGATGCCATGAGAAATGGGCAGGATGCAGTGTCCAAGTGCAAACAGGAATTGGAGTCTGATTCCAGACCTTCCAGAGTGTTGATCACTTAGCAGAACTCAGGGCAGATCCCAACCATGTTCTCCCATGAAGGAGATTTGAGAGTTAAATAGGATTACAGTAGCATTTTAAACAGTTGGTCAGAAATGTAGAAAAAAACTATTCTTCTAGTTGTCATATTCTGTGTTACTCTCCTGTGAATCTTGCCCATCATGTTTATCAAGTGCGCCCTCCAACCAGGCATCTCCTTGGGTGTCCGAGAGGTGCGCTTCTTTGGAGAGAGGCTTTTAAAGTAGCGATCCGAACAAACGGCCTTCTTCTGCTTTTCCAGATTGGGATCACCCTGCAGCCGGTGGCGCTCCACAAGAATGTGTATGCATCCGTGGTGGGGGACATGATCCTGAAGGTGGGTGCCTGCAGGGGCTGCCGGCCAGGAAGGACGGTTGCATCCCAGGCGATTTGGAGTAAGGGCCGAGGACAGAAAAGGAACAAAGATAACAGGCTTTAAAACTTCTCGTCTTATTTGGGCTTAAGTTCTCCTTTTCGTTTTTCTTCTTCAGATTTTTCAATGGACTAAGTTATGTTTCCTCTAAATGCTCATGTTACTCTGAGGATATGTGGTTCCAGGTGCTTCCTAAGACATATTCTGGGGTGGTGGTCAGTGTGCTCGTTGCTTTAGGAGGTGGCAGGGACAAAGCCTAGGGTTTTTTCTACACGTCTCAGCAGTCAACAGCCCCAGTTGTCCTGACCCTGGCAAGGGGATGGAAATGCCGCAGCCTCTTTCCCCAGCCTGATCCTAGCTCAGCACTTCCTTTCCCCATGGATGCTCTTCAGGAATAGGGATACCTCAGTAACAACTACTTTCCTTAAAAACAATGTCTGCGGCTGGGCGCAGTGGCTCACGCCTGTAATCCCAGCACTTTGGGAGGCCAAGGCAGGCAGATCACTTGAGGTCAGGAGTTTGAGACCAGCCTGGCCAACATGGTGAAACCCCATCTCTACTAAAAATACAAAAATTAGCTGGGTGTGGTGGCACTCACCTAGTACTCCAGCTACTTGGGAGGCTGAGGCAGGAGAATCGTTTGAACCTGGGAGGCAGAGGTTGCAGTGAGCTGAGATCACACCACTGCACTCCAGCCTGAGGAACAGAGTGAGACTCCATCTCAAAATAAATAAGTAAATCATTAAATAAATAGAACAGTGTCTGAATAATGAAAATTAGTTCATAATTCCTCAGAATCACGGCCTTTATCATTTATGGTCTATTATTGAGACCTTTAATTTTTCATGAAGGACTTTTTAATCCCTAAGTTGAAATTGTTTCAAACATTTGGGGTAAGGGATGGGGTCAGATGCGTCCCTTCTTGCCAGCAAGCAGATGGCCATTTTGAAGAATAACAGCATTTTCTATTGTAGGCTACAGAACAGCTGGTGAATGATATCCTGAGACAGGCTTTGGCAGTTGGATACCAGACAGCTTCTCACAACAGGTATTACTATCTCTGCAGTCTGTGGTATGAGGCTTACACCTCTTTCCTCACAGTTGAATCGCCCATGAAGGTGTTTTATATGACAGGAGATGGCGTGAGTGCTAGGACACTCTCAGAGCCAGATGACTCATGGGTCTGCTCTGTCATTGTCAGAGAACCTTGTGGTTGTGAAAGCTCACTCAGCGTTGCTCAGAGGGTTCTGTCCCTCCCCCTCATTACTTCACAGACACCTGGGACTCTGTTTTGTTACAGGGTTGAATACATACTAGCTTTGCAACGAAAGGTAACAGTGTCCATTACAGGTCAGACATGAGGGCCAAGCATTGCATGTATTACCTAATTTTTCATTGCAGAACTATTACTCCCTTTTTAAAAAACCAGGAAACCAGGCTTTGAGAGGTAATCTTGCCCAGCTTTCCCAGCAGATACAGTGTAGATCGGGGCTCCTACTCAGGGCTCTTGGCATTGAGGCCCTGGGCTCACCACTGCCCTTTGCTGACTCTCATTGTCTTTGATTGAGACACTGAGTTTCAGTCTTTTCCTGGGCCCTGAAAGGATGGGAGACTGGCCACATTTGCTTTGCTTTCAGAGAAAATGAAGATTATTTTATTGCATTATGCTAAAGGCTGTCACAAACTTATAAAATTATAGCAAAGTGCCTGAGGATGTCATGAAGAGGCCTAAATCAGGGGACTATTAGACGAAACTTCACAGGAATATATTAGACAAAAGGAAGGGGAACCAAGAGTTCCAGGCCTGCTGCCCGCCATCCCGCTTGAACCCACAAGTGAGCCAGGGGCGTCCTGTGGCCCCTGCCCACCTCTGTGGTCCCTGTTCTGGAGGGGTAGAGTGACTGGGGTGCTTTTGATGGAACAGTTAATATCACATCTGGCCCAGCGTGACTCCATCTCCCATTGCTCCAGGAAATGGGAAATAGGGTCCCAGGGTTTTGTGGTGCTTTGACTCAGCTTTGGGTCTGCTGAGATCACTCACTTGTGTCATTCTGTTCTGCCATCCACTTTCTCTTTTCGCAGTCCTCAGAATCTTTTTTCCTAATCGTTCAACCAGCTTTTTGGCATCTTTCTCAGGCCTGTGAGTAGGAAGGCAGACGTGAGCCCTGACTAGTGCTGTGACTGGGGGGGAGGGCAGATCCCCACCCCAGAGTGCCCCTAAGCTCTGCCTGTCGCTCAGGAGCCCTCTCCCCGGGGCCTCTGCCTGGGATGGTCCCTGCGGTGAGTTAAGTGAATAAATGATGAGATACGTGTGGGAGAATTTCACCTGGTAACACCCTTTGTTTTTGGACCAGGATTCCCAAAGAAATTACGGTGAGTAATATTCACCAGGCCATCTGCAACATTCCTTTTCTGGACTTCCTGACAAACAAACACATGGGAATATTGAATGAGGACCAGTGAACGGAGGTGCCCCTGGAGAAGCGGGATTTGAAGGCGCGGCGAGGCTGAGGACCTGCTGCTCGGGGAGGAGGTGGTGTCCGGTGCGCCTCGGGATGTCCCGGCTACCCGGCCATTGCTGCCGCCGCCTCCTGCCTTCCAGCAGCGCACTCCCTCCAGACGAAGTCCTTCTAGGACAGGAGTTTGTTTTCTGAGTGTGGAGTGAAGCTGTGAGTGGATACGTGCTTTGTTGGCCAGCGTTTCTGCCGTCTCTGTAAAGGCCCCAGGAGAGCTGGGCCAGGCCGTGTGCCTCGGGTCCTCCCTGGGTGTGCTCAAGGGGGCTCCTTGGGCCCACCTCCCCAGGAGGTAGAAACTGAGTGGCAGGCTAGAGATGTCACCCATTTTGTGGGCTGGAGTTAGCAGCAGCTCCCGCAGTTACCCTGAAGAGAGACGGCTCAGCCAGCGAGTTGTTCTCCCGCCTGCCTGGCCCCGATGTGGAGGGGCTGTGTGGACTCTCAGCCCAACTGAGCAGCTACAGGAAGACGCCACACCGAGAGCAAAGAACCATGGGGGCCTGAGAGACTGCAGACTGAGCAGAATTCCCTTTTTGAGCACAGGAGCATTACTAGAACCACTGTCAAAGCAGTGGCAAGGGACGGAGAGACCCCAGCGTGGGTCAGGAAGAGGTTTGATTATAACCAAGAAAACTGTATGCTAGGAACGTAGGACAGCGTTCACCCGTCCCAGACGCTTAGCAGAAGCGTAGCCGCGTGACGTGTGTGGAGCAGATCGCAGGCTCCACGCCGTCTGCAGGAGCTTCTGCTGCTGGCCCCGTGCTGAGTGGGCAGTGGAGAGCAGCCCCCCTGGCAGGCCCTGCTGGGGCTGCCTGTCTTACCCATGGATCGTGTATCCTCTTCTCTGTTTTCCCAAGAAGAAAAAAGTATTTAAAAGAAACACCGGTGAGTGCCTTAAAGTTGGGGAAGTAACTGCCCATGCCCAGAAGCAGTGAGATTAGGCTGTGTCCATAAGCAAAGGCCCCCTCGATGGGAGGGAGCAGCAGGCAGGGGAAGGAGGGGAGCAGGTGGCGTTGCCTGGCGCCCAGGCCACTGGCGGTGCCCTGTCCCATACTTCCTAGTGGCTTGTGTGGAAGGCAGAGGAAAGGACGCATGCTCAGCCAGAAATCTATTCTGCTTGAGGAAAATCAGAAACCTGTGAGTCAGAGTCAGAGAAGCTTATCTAAGCAACAGAATTCCTGTTTTCATGGGTCCTGTAGATGTTTGAGACAGATAGATAGGGCAGGGAGTGACTGAATAAAATCTGCCTTTTAAATTCAGCATCTGGGCCAGGCATGCTGGCTCACAGCTGTAATCCCAGCACATTGGGAGGCTGAGGCGGGTGGATCACTTGAGGCCAGGAGTTTGAGACCAGCGTAACCAACATGGTGAAACCCCATCTCTACTAAAAATAAAAAAATTAGCCGGGTGTGGTGGCAGGTGCCTGTAATCCCAGCTACTTGGGAGGCTGAGGCAGGAGAATCACTTGAACCCAGGAGGTGGAGGTTGTAGTGAGCCTAGATTGCACCACTGCACTCCAGCCTGGGGGACAGAGTGAGACCCCATCTCAAAAATAAATAATTAACTAACTCAGCATCTGAGGGCTGCAAGTGCAGAAGGAATCTATTCTCAGTCGGGTGTAGGGCACGCACTGGCTTAACAAACAAACAGTTAAGTGTGTAAGGCTCAAATAGTCTGTGCGTGAACTGCTGTAAGCAAGGTTCCTAGGGAAGTGGGTAGATTCCTTCTGCTAAGTGGACTGAGGTCTACAGGATGGAGGGAGGAAGATCTGATGCAGATGAGAACAGATTTATTACAGGTCTGAAAGCCTAAAGAAATTATCATCTTTTTGCAAAAGAAACATTAAATGATTTAGCAGTCTCCACGTGTGTTAATGTTTCAAATGTTTATCATAATGTGTATAATTGTGTAACAAAATTGTCTACAATAAATCTTTTGGTATTTGTGGTGGGTCTTTCCGAGTTTGAAGTGCTGTACTCAGGCAGGGTTCCCCTTGCACTAGGATGAGGTGATGGTGTAGGCTTTTATTTGTATGTTTAAATTCGTCTACTTCTTGCCCCCCCCCAAAAAAAAAAAGTTGCAGCCATACAAGATAAAGGATTATAGTTACATAAAAGAAGTCTAAAACAAAATTGGAAATGAGCATAATTATTTCTGACAGCTTTGGGCAAAAGAAAACTGCATAAATGAGCTCAGAGCTTCCTTAAAGCCAAGGCAAAGAGAGAAATCAGCTCCGAATGTCTAACAAAGAAACATACCGATTTATCTGGCAGGATAAAATTGGACTGTGTTGAGGTCTGAAAGAAGTTACTCCTGTGACAGTCATGCCGTGACCATCTGCTGCATAGCATATGGCTAAAAAATAACCAAAAAATGCAGAAACAGAAGACCTGAAAGATTTTGAAAGCTTTGGTTCTTTAAAGGCGAGAATTTCTGCAAGGAGGCGTCATAATCCAGTCCAAGCATGTAACTTTCTGGGGACCGTACTTCTTTACTTCACTGAGAGTCAGAATGGAGAGACGAGTGGTCTGGGGGCTGGGAGTTAGGGGTGTGCCTGGGCTTACCTTCATAAATGTTTTGTCAGCCGAGCTTTGGGCAGGAGTGACAGAGCAGGCAGAGATCTGTGTCACAGGCAGCACCTTACATGACTTGGAGTCCGTGTGACTGGTTGAAGGAGCCCTGTGTGGACGGGGCCAGCAAGCTGGTTTTTGACTTCTTCATCTTGACCCTGTTCAGAGGGGAAGTTCTTCCATCTGCCTGGGGTGGGCTGCAGGGCCTAGCTTTTCTCAAAAGCTGCTCTTGAGAACTTTTGTCCTGAGTCCTGTCCCATGGAGCACAGAGAGGCGAGACCTTGATCTAAGTATCTCAACCCTGTCTGTCTCTACAAAATTTAGCCCGGCGGGGTGGCAGGAGCCAGTAATCCCAGGTACTCGGGAGGCTGAGGTGGGAGAATCACTTGAACACTTCCTGGGAGGCTGAGGCAGGAGAATCGCTTTAACTCAGGAAGCGGAGGTTGCAGTGAGCCGAGATCATGCCACTGCACTCCAGCCTGGGCAACAGAGCAAGATTCCATCTCAGAAAAAAAAAAAAAAGAAAAGCCAGGCATGGTGGCCCTGTGGTCCCAACTACTCAAGAGGCTGAGGTGGGAGGATTGTTTGAGCCCAGAAGGATGAGGCTGCAGTGAGCAGTGTTTACACCACTACACTCTAGCCTGGGCGACAAAGCAAGACCCTGTCTTGATGATGATGATGATGCACCTTCAGGAAGACGAGCTGGTGTGTGTGAAAAGCTGTGTGCTGTGTGTTGCAGAGAGGCCCTTGGGTATCTGTCTGCCTTGCAGTCAGGCCTGGCGGGTGTGCTAAGGCCTCCAATGCTGCTGCCCACCAGCACTGCCAGGAAGGGGCGGGCCCAGCTGGTCCTTGCTGAGGTGCAGCAGCGCTGAGCGGCCCATTATAGGAACAAACGAGCATCCTAGGCGCTGTGCAGGGTGACATTGGGCCGGAGGGGTGAGGGGCTGTGAGCACAGAGCAGCGAGCTAGAGGATGCTGGGAGCTGCAGGTGGGAAGAGCTGGCTCCCGGGCAAGTGAGGCAGCAAAGACTAACCCTAACACCTGCGCCTCGGTTACTTCCTGTACTGAGCACCCCACCCATAAACACGGGCGCCCTTGGCAAGCCACACGGTGTAGCTGGTGGTGTGCTTGTGGTTGCTTTTCGGGTGAAGGAACGGAACTCCAATTGCTCCCAGCTAGCGAGGGGAGCTTCAGAGAGTCCCTTTACCCGAGGCGCCTGGGTGAGTGCAGGGGACAGGCTGGGTTCTAGGAACGGCTCAGGATCTGGGGTGTGGCAGCAGCCAGGCCAAACTGAAGTGCTTAGCACCAAGAGACGGGTGAGAGAGTATGAGAAGACGTGTTTCTCATTTAAATTGAAACTCCATTTTTGCATTTTAGTAAAATCTGAGGTTGTACAGTTTAATCTCATTTCCCACAGAACACCCAGCAGGCAGCCCCTTTTCTCTTAGAAACATCAGACATGCAAGCCGTGAAGTCTGAAACGCCAGAAGCCCTTGGGTAAGCGCACAAAATGTGGGTTTCTTTAGAGTGAGCCTCTCATCAAGAGCGTTTTCTTCGCTGGCACGAGGGGAGGGCTGTGCCTGCCAGGCCTAGCACCTGGGAGGGCTGCTGCACAGGCAGCCGGAGCCACAGGCGCGGTCCCACCTGCACGTCTGGTGGCTCTGAGGCCCGAGTGCCACCACCTGCAGCTTAGACGCTTGTCAGACTAGAGCCACTTAGGGGCTGGAGAGGAAGATGCAAAAGGAAATCCACAAATTTCCTTCCTAAAGATGTTCCCGAGCTTGTGCCTCTGAGCTTTAAAAAGGGATGCAGACCCTTCAAATGTGCAAAGAAGGGACCAGGCGTGACCTGTGTGGCCATGCTGGTTGGAATTTATGGAGGAAGTTAGGAGAGCCTGCCAGAGAAAATCAACTACCTCCTCAAAAGGTGGTGACCCGTCACTACGCGTGAGCAGAGTAGACAGGAGGGGAAGGGTTGGTGCAGATGCCATTTTAAGGTATTTTGGGGAGGCAAATGCCACCTTCCCAAAAATGCTCCCAGTTCTTAGCCAGCATGTATGGCAGTGCCTTTCTTGTCATCCTTATGTTAGGGGGAAAATAATTAGTAATAAAATGTGGTCCGAGTCTCTAGACACTTACCACAAGGCAAATGTGATTCGTTCAATCCCAAGAAATGTTTTGTTAAAACGTGAGGCTCATCATGGCCATAAGGAGGTCTGTGAGTTGGAGGCCCCGGGACTGATGGTCTGTTTCTTCTGGAAACTTCCTCCTGGACACTCCTCAGCATCACCATGAGTCATGCAGGTGACGGCCCAAGATGCCTACAGCTTCCACCGCAGGGGCCGTTTGTAGGAAAAGCCAAGGGTCTTACCTTGGATTCGCACAAGTTGTAAAATAGATCAAGTGGTCATGCATCCTGGGAGATCCACCAGAGGTGGACATCACTGGCTCTTCAAGGGCCGATGCGTCCACATTCCTCAGCTTCTGTGGACCAATTCATGCCCAACTGACTGGATCCTCAGGTTCCTCAGATGGCCAAATGGCGGTCACACATGAGCCTTCCGTGGGCTTCTCGGGATGCCCTAGGTGTGCCCGGTCTGTCGGCGTGTCTGCTCCGCACCAGCACGTCGTCCCTGGCGACAGCTTTGAGAGGGCTGTGCCCTCCAGGAGGGGCCCATGCCATGCTCTCGCCTGGCCCAGCGGCAGTGGGTCCTGAGGCTGCCCCAGCCCTCCTCTCAGTAGCTGTGGTGTCACGGCGCAGGCAGTCACACGTTGAGAATCCGCGGCGCTGAGGCCTGAAAGATGGCGGAGGGGTTAGGAGTGAACTTCTTCCTCACCTCTGGGACCTGAAAAATGAAGGGTGGCCACATGTCAGTGGGGCTTCTCCTTAACTCCCTACCCCCCAACACCTGCAAGAATCCCCTCCTGTCCTCTTCATCCTCCTGGAGTTGAGACCGGAGGGCCGGCGGGGACCTGCGCGCTGAGCCACAGGCATCACTGCGTGAGGGGCTCAGTGGCACACGGACCTTCCATTCTGCTCCCGGAACCACCTGGGAATCAGGGAGCTCTGCTCCCGCCTGCAGCTCCCAGCACCCTCCAGCTGGCGACCCTGTGCTCACAGCCCCCCGCCGCCTCCCGCGCATTGTCACCCCGCACAGCGCCCAGGATGCTCGTTTGGTCCGCGCCCCACTCCTTTCCAGCGCCTTTCCTCTTACGCAAATGCTGTGTGTGTGGAGGGGCCAGTCACTTGTGTTCCGTGGTCAACGGTAAGATGGAGATTTAGGAGGCAGAGAGCCTGCCCACCCGATGCCAGCACCGGAGGGGCACCCACCTGGCTAATGACGAAGTACCCTGGGTCTTTGTTCGGGACATCTGGTTGGGCACTGCTGTCCCTGGTCATAATGCCCTTTTACAACATGAAAATCTGGCTCCTAATCCCTGCCCTGGGAAAGAGGTCTCTGTACCCACAACCCTGTGTACCAGCCTCAGGCTGACCTGGAAGCTGGCGCCAGGGCTGCTGTCCCAACCGGAACTGTGGGTTGTGATGACTCTGGCTGGTTTTGCCTTTGTGGACCTTGAGGGCTTCACTCCAGTCCAAGCCTGGAATTCCTGTCTAGGAGAGAGAACATGGTCACAACCTCGTGCAGGGTCAGCCCACCCCTTCCCCGCCTCCCCAGGGCTGCGGCTTTGCCGTGCACAGCCCTGTCCACTGCTGAAACCCTCCCCGGCTCCAGGCGGTCCTTATCCTCCCTAAAGACAGAACTGGCAGGCCAGTGCACTCCCACGCAGGCCCAGCCCCAGGAGAAAGCAGGTGTGCAGCTGCCCTGCCCTCACCTCAGCCATCCACTGGGTCATCTGAGCTCACCCCAGCCCCTAAGGAAGCAGGAGAGGAAACTTATTCTCACATTGCAGGCGAGCGGCAGGCTCAGAGCAGAGCGCAGTCAGCACCTGGTACTGCTGAGTCTTGGAGACGGACCAGCCCCAGCGCTCCACCTGCCCCCTGTGCGTCTCCCGCAGCTGCCCCCGAAGCCAGGCTGCTTCAGGCCCCTTATGCCTGAAGAGGAATTGCCCTCAGCATTGGGCACAGCCCTGGCCTGCCAAACCTGCTTAAGACCAAAAAGAAAAATAAGGCTCAGAACTTTTTTTATGCTTTGTCTTATTAACTCATGCAGAGAATGGATCACAATGACCGTCTCAAAAAACTCCCGGTCTTTGCACAGCTCTCTGCATGTTGGAGGGAGTGGGTCATGTGCTCTTGCTGAGCCTGTGGTGGGGAGGGCGGCGTGGTGGTGGAGGGTGGCATCGTGGGGGTGGGGGAGGGTGGGGAGGGGGGCGTGGCGGGGGAGGGCAGCCCCATGTTGGGAGAGGATGAGGCTGGCACCGCTAGCTCCATGTCCTGGGAGCAGCTTTCTCGATGAAAAGACTGCCTCCATTTCTCTGAACAAAAGGGATCTCTTAATTCTTCCCACTCCTCTGCAAGACGGGGAGCTCAGGAGGGCAGAAGTCCCTGCGTCCCAGGAGCACCTGGCCGAGGTGGTGGTGTCCAGCTAGCCTGAGCTGGCACCCACGTGCACAGGGTTGCTTCTGCCCGGATTGGATCCTGCCAAGGTTGGGCTTCAGGCCCTGAGGTCAACAAAGCTGCCTTTCTCCTTGGCAGCTGCACAGCTGGGGCGCCACTGGGCAGGCTGCGTGGGCAGGGAATGGATGTGTCCATGGCCAGCACTTGGGTGCCAGGAGGAGAGCTGGCCTGGGCCCCATCAGGTCATTTTCACTCCCGAAGCTTTGAGGTTCAGAAGACCAGCTGCCCAAACCATCTGCTGCTCTGTTTCTCCTGGGGAAGCAGGTCCTCCCCTGGGCGTGCCCTTCTGTCCCCAAAACACCTCGCATGCCGGCGCTCAGCCTTGGGCCTGGCATCCTAAGCCTGCTGCTCTGAGGTGGCTGCAGGGGTCCCAGAGCAGGAAGTGACCAGAGCCATAGACTACAGCTATCCTGGCAGCTGCCAGAGGAGGGGCCCAGGGCTGGAGCCCAGGGCTGAGAGTCGCAGGACCCGGTAACTGCCTGGAGAGAAAGAAAACAGACTAATGGCTCAGGCCAAGAAGATGAACAAGAAATGTAGGCCTCCCTGCCCGCTGTACCCCTTACAGTGTTCCAGCACGTTCCATCAGCCACTTCCTGCGGGCTTCAGCCGAACCTGGGGGCTGCGTTCCTTCCCACCAGGGCCAGAACTGCCCAGGGCGTCGCGGAGAGCTCCGGATGGAGGATCAGGAGACCTGGGTTCTCAGCCCAATATGGCTTCAGAAAAATTGCTTAACTTCCCTGAGCCTCAGTTTCTTCTGAAAAGTGGGGCTGCTGACCCACGTGCCTGAGGTCATGAGTCTTCGCAGCAGGCACTCAGAAAAGTGGGGCCGAGTCTTGTGGAACTTGAATGGTCAGGCCTTTAACTGACCCGCCTAGAAGGAAGGAGGGAAATGACCGGGGAGCAAGGACTGTCTTCCAGAGGTGGGCAGGGCGAGCACCTGGGCCAAAGGTGCTGAACAGCCCGGAGGAGGAATCTGGAGGGAGCCGTCAGGTGGAGGGAGCCAGGCTGGCAGTGGGAGGAGGTGCTGTGCCCATGTGGCCAGGCCAGCAAGGCAGGCCCTGCAGGGGTGGAAGTGGAGGCCTGGGGAGCTCTGGGCACCCCCTCGAGAACCCTGGGTTACGAGCGGCCACACAGCACTCACATCTTCGGGACTCCTGGCTCTGTTCGTTTCCTTTGCTTTCTGAATTTCTTGAAGGTTTGCTTAGATGATGTGCATCTTGCAAGACAAGGCAGAATGGAGCGGCTTGTGCCAGGGCCCAGAGCTGGAAGGTGAGGGGTCCCAGAGGCCTGCTGGCATGGCACTAGGGGAGCCAAGTTCAACAGTGATCCTGTGTTTCTGCCCGAATTGAGGTCAGGGGTCCAGGCGGCCAAGCTCTTGCTCTTCCTGCTTTTTGGATGAAGAAAGGGTCGGAGAGGCCGACCCACCTAGACTGACACAGCAGGAGGTGAGAGCTCCAGTGAGCCGACTCCTGTCTGTCAAAGTGTTCAAGTTCAATCTCTGAGGCAAGTCAGACGGGCTGTGCTCCTTTCTCTGCCTTTCAGAGCAGTGCCGGCCTCTGTTTCCTCATCTGTGGAATGGGAACGGGAAGCACTCTACGAAGGCCACAGGGGCTAATCTCAGGGGTGCTGCGCCCAGCGCTGTGCCTTAAAGCAGAGAAGGTGACAGCTAGCACCTTTACCACCACCAGAGCTGGGAGGGCATTCACTCACTGGATGTTCCACACAGATGAGGGACTGCTGCTTTCTTTTATTTATTTTTTGAGACAGAGTCTCACTCTGTCACCCAGGCTGGAGTGCAGTGGCACATCGTGGCTCACTGCAACCTCCACCTCCCAGGTTCAAGCGATTCTCCTGCCTCAGCCTCCCAGGTAGCTGGTATTACAGGTGTCCACCACCACACCTGGCTAATTTTTATATTTTTAGTAGAGATGGGGTTTCACCATGTTGGTCAGGCTGGTCTCAAACTCCTGACCTCATGATCCACCTGCCTTGGCCTCCCAAAGTGCTGGGATTACAGGCGTGAGCCACCGTGCCTGGCCAAGGGACTGCTTCTAAAAGCTAAGCCAGCCAGACGCAGTGGTTCACACCTGTAATCCCAGCACTTTGGGAAGCTTAGGTGGGAGGATCACTTGAGCCCAGGAGTTCAAGACCAGCCTAGGCAACATAGTAAGACCCTGCCTCTACAAAAATAGAAAATTAGCTGGGCATGGTGGTACATGTCTGTGGTCCCAGCTACTTGGGAGGCCGAGGTGGGAGGATCCTTCGAGCCTGCGAGATCGAGGCTGCAGTGAGCAGTGTTTGTGCCACTGCACTCCCCCTCGGCAGCAGAGTAAGACCTTGTCTTAGATAAATAAAAGCTAAGCCTCTGTTAGAACATCCCTAGTAAAGAGGAACCCAGCACCATGTAAATCAGCTCACTCCATGGTCAGACTGTGACAGCGCCTCCTTCCTGGAGTGGAAGATGTCTCCCTGTAAGCTCCACCCCTTGCCCTGCTCTGGTGCCTAGATCATCCTCCACTGGAATGCCCTGCACACTCAGGACTTCTGCCCTTCCAGACCTCTCCACTATTCAGGCCCCGCCAGCTGGCTAGGGCCTGAGCACTGCGGCCCAGTGTCGCCCACTCTTGCTTGAGCACGACCCACCGGCAACCACTGCCCCCCAGCGAGTTCCTCACAAAGTGCAGACCTATGAAGGAGCCTCCTCCTGGGGACATGGAATGCTCTTTGTGTCTTGATAATGGTGATAGCAACTAAGTGGATATATTTGTCAAAAGTCATCCAGCTGTGCATCTCTAATGGATGAACTGTATGGTTTGGAAATAATGCCTTGATACGGCTGGGGTTTTTTGGGGGGTAGGGAGGGTGGTTTTGTTGTTGCCCCCCAGGCTGGAGCCTCAACCTCCCAGGCTCAAGTGATTTTCCCACCTCAGCCTCCCGAATAGCTGAGACCACAGGCGGGCACTATTCCTCGCCTTTTTTTTTTTTTTTTTGAGATGGGGTGTCACTATGTTGCCCAGGCTGGTCTCAAATTCCTGGGCTCCAGTGATCTTCCTGCCTCAGCCACCCAAAGTGCTGGGATTATAGGCATCATCCACTGTGCCCAGCCTGGTTTTTAAAACTAATAAAATTGGGGGGATAAGTTCATACCTTTTGGCTCTTTAATTCTACAGGTAGGAATTTATCCCAAAGAAATGATGATATGAACAAAGATTTAGCTATAAGGATGCTTATCACAGAAGTTATTTTTCAGCCGGGCGAAGTGGCTCACACCTGTAATCCCAGCACTTTGGGAGGCTGGGATGGGTGGATCACCTGAGGTTATGAGTTCAAGACCATCCTGGTCAACATGGTGAAACCCCATCTCTACTAAAAATATAAAAGTTAGGATGGGCGCGGTGGCCTGTAATCCTAGCACTTTGGGAGGCCGAGGCGGGTGGATCATGAGGTCAGGAGTTGGAGACCAGCCTGGCCAACATAGTGAAACCCCATCTCTACTAAAAATTAGCCGGATGTGGTGGAGGGTGTCTGTAGTCCCAGCTACTCAGGAGGCTGAGGCAGGAGAATCACTTGAACTTGGGAGGTGGAGGTTGCAGTGAGCCAGGATCGCACCACTGCACTCCAATCCGAGCCACACTGTGAGACTCCATCTCAAAAAAAAAAGAAAAGAAGAAAGGCCAAGAGTGGTGGCTCACACCTGTAATCCCAGCACTTTGGGAGGCCGAGGCAGGTGGATCATGAGGTCAGGAGTTTGAGACCAGCCTGACCAACATGGTGAAACCCTGTCTCTACTAAAAATACAAAAATTAGACGGGTATGGTGGTGGGCCGTGTAATCCCAGCTACTCAGGAGGCTGAGTCAGGAGAATACACTGAACCCGGAGTCAGAGGTTGCCGTGAGTTGAGATCACGCCATTGCACTCCAGCCTGGGCAACAGAGCAAGACCCTGTCTCAAAAATAGCAATAGTTAAAAATAACTAAAAATTAACTGGATGTGATGGCACACACCTGTAATCCCAGCTACTCTTGAGGCGGAGGCAGGAGAATCGCTGGCACCCAGGAGGCAGACATTACAGTGAGCAGAGATTGCACCACTGCACTACAACCTGGGCAGCAGAGTGAGACTCCGTCTCCAAAAAAAAAAAAAAGCGAAAAAGATAGGTAATACATAGACATGTTACAAAGGAAAAAAAAAAAGCAATGGTTCAAATGAACAGAGTGAAAAGCCTCCCTCCGCCCCTGGCAGTCCCCATTGCTCTTCGAGTTCCTTTCCCCAGCGGCACCATCTCAGACATCCATCCGAGACCTCTGCGCTTATCTGAGCATGTGTGTGTATATTAATACCCCTTTTTAAAACACAAATAGCCTCCACGCTGCTGTGCACCTTGCTTTTTTGGTACGAGTATATTTAAGATCGCATTCCATGGCTGTGCTACAATTACCCAGTCCCCTGCAGCAGCAGGACGGGGTGTCTCCACGCATCTTTCACTCCTGAGCTCCCACCCCACCTTGTAGGATACCTGTCGGGAAAATTCCTTGTAGTGAAACAAACAGCTGCATCAAAGGAAAAGTAGGGCTGTTACCAGCCCCACCTTAGAATACCCGAAATCGTCAATGGTAAGGAAGTAGACAGATACAGCTTAGAGACACAGAGGCATATCCATAGGATAAAATACTGCACCTTTATTAAAATTCATGTTGCAGAACACCTGGTAACGGACAGACTTCTACGACTGTTGAAAAGGAGGTGTACAGTAAGAATCCAGCCGTGTAAAAAGCTATCAGTGCATATGCACCCAGCGCATGTTATGGAGTAGAAAGAACTCATCTGGGAAGGGATTCAGGAGGTATTTATATTGCTGTCATTTCTGTACTATCCCATTTTTCTACATTACTTTTGTATTAAGAAGGGAAAAGGCAGATCGCCCTCGGCTGTCCAGGACAGAGCTGCACTGGGAGGCGGGGAGGGCCCGCAGACCGTCTTAACTGAAAGCCCTCGGCAGTCCCTGCCACAGCGGGACCCTGAAGGGCACACCCACTCGGGACCCTGCGCTTGGTCCTCACCCCCAACGCCCCCAGAGGGCAGTGGCCGGCGGGAGCTGGGTGCCTTGGCCTCCGCACCCCTCGCACGGCTGGGCCCGGCGGTGGGAGTGAAAGGGAGGCCATTCTGACGGCTGCGCCCAGGAGGGCGCTGCGAGGGCCACGGTGTGCTCCCGGCTCAGGGGTGCCGGGACACTGAGTCCAGGCACGGAGCAGCGAAGGCCACACCTGCAGTGCCCACGGACCACAGGGGGTGACCTCTGAGGCCGCTGGCAGCTCCGAGGTCGCGTGGGATCCGGGCTCCCGGCGCCTCCGTCCTCCCGCTGGCTCCAGGCCTCCGTGCCCTCCCACCACAGGGTGGGGACTCGCTGCGGTCCCTCCCCAGTCCTTACCTGTACGACGTGGTGGCTGCTGCAGCCGCGTCCGCGTCTCCAACAGGCAGCACGTAGACCCCGCGGGCGCCGGGCGCGCGGGGCGCGGAGGACTTGTCCCTGCGGCCGCCCGTCGCCGGCCCGCGCCCCGGTGGCGCATCCCTGGGCCCGGCGGGCGCCGTCCACACGCCGAAGTCACGCTGGTACTGAGTGAGCGGCACGTCCTGGCCGCGGTCCCGGGCCACCGCGGGAGGCTGGACCCTGCGCGAGGCGGCGCCGCCCGGGCCCGGCTCCTCGCTGTCCAGGTCCGAGTAGCCGTGCAGGGTCAGCGGCACCGCCACGTCGGAGCGGTCCAGCTGGTTCCAGCGCCGCGCCAGGCAGCACAGGCGGCTGATGCAGGGCCACGCCATGCCAGCCGCGGCGCCCGCAGCCCCGCTCCCCGTGCACAAGGCGCTCCCGGCCGCGCCTCCCGCGCGGTGTCCCCGCCCCCACGGCCCGCCCCGCGCCGCCGCAGCGCCGTCCCCCAGCCCGAGGGTGGCCGTCCCGGGAGGGGGCGCACTCGGCAGCAGCCCCGCGGCGCGCGGCTGGAGATGGACGGAGCGGGGCCGGGAAAAAGGCTACGCCGTCTCCAGGGGGGCACAGGAAACCGCCCGCAGTCATTTACGAGGGTCCAACTTGAAGAATGCTCAGAATTGAATCCAAAGTCCCCTCAATGTCATCTTACAAACGGCCCTGTGCCTTTGTGCCAGGCTGCACCGCAGGGACTCCGCGGGCCCAGGGGCGGGTGCGGCAATGAGGGAGTCAGGGAAGGCTCGGGGCCCTGCTTCCCGGAGAACACGGATTTCAGTCCGCCTGTGAGTCGCCGCCTATCCGCCTTTACAGCGCTAGTCCACATCTGTGCCAACCAATCCACTTTTCATTAGAGTTGGCATTAGCCACCAATCGACCTTTCCCTGGGTTCTGAAATTCCTAATTTTAAAGCATGGCCATTTGCAAAGGCGTTACTTTTAGAAAGCGGCCACAGAACTGGCCACTAAGCTACCGAGTTCCTTTCCTCCGGCGCCCGCATGGCTGTTTCCAGGCCGAGCTGTTGAGGGATCCTCCAGCGGAAAGGCAGGGCTGTTCAATGCAGGACACGGTCTCAGATAACCCCCTGAGCACCCACAAAGGCCTTTCTGAGTATCTGACACATGCCCTCAGTATACACTGCAGACCAATTACTAGTAACACTATTGAGACAGCATTAATTACCCAGAGCTCCATTTCAAGGTTGGACTTGGAAGGTATCCAGTCCGCGCCTGGCAGAGGACTGCAGAACGGCCCTGGCCAGTCAGAAAACAGATTCATCTCCCAAAACATTGCCTGTCTTAGCCTGAAGTTGTAGCAGAGTGACAAGACGGCTGGCCAGGTGTAGGGGACACTGGCATCAGAGTGAACTGCCTTGGGGGGTGTGCGCCGCGGCCCTGGGTTAGCCCTAGCAGATGACGCTTGTGACTAAAGTTCTCCATCTCGGAGGAAAAGAGAACAGCTTTCTTCTTATTACTTCACTGATCAAACAACAGTCAAAGAGCACTTACTATGTGCTAGGAATAATTCCGGGTGCCTTCAGGTGGTTTAGTGTGGTGGTCACGGATGGAAGTAAGTGTAATTGAACTGACAAACCCAGGTCGGCATGAGAGGGAGGAGGGCTGGGGAAGGCTGGACTTGCCACCTGTCGTGAGGCAGGGTGTTTGGGCCTGGTGGGAATGTAGGTCACAGAGGAGGAGAGTTCAGCGGAGGTAGCAGAGACCAGACCACGGAGGGTCACACCAAGGAATTTTAGTTTTTCATATGTCTGGGGTGCAGGTGGCTCACACCTACAATCCCAGCACTTTGGGAGGCCAAGGCAGGACTGCTTGAGCCCAGGAGTTTGAGACCTGCCTGGGCAACATAGTGAGACCCTATCTCTGCAAAACCTTTAAAAAATTAGCCAGGCGTGGTAGTGTGTGCTGGTAGTCCCAGTTACTTGGGAGACTGAGGCAGGAGGATCACTTGAGCCCAGGAGTTCAAGGCTACAGTGAGCTATGATTGCACCATTGCACTCCAGGCTGGACAAGAGAGAGAGACCTTGTCTCAAATAAAAGCTTTTCACAAGTGACCACAAACGAATGACAGAGGTGTTTTCAACACTCTGGCAGCCATATGGAGCAGCGCAGGGACGCACTGGAGACCAACTGGAGGAGCAGGCTCCAGGAACTGAGGTGGGGACCACCGCGGAGGCACAGGCACTGGGAGAGCTGCGGGCTGGAGTCTAGAAACAAGAGGTGTCGGGCTTCACTGATCACTCGTCACTCCTTAAGCCGAGTGCTATTTGAGGGGCCTGTGCAGGGTAGGGGGTGGTCCCAGTGCCTGGAACCATGCCTATATTGCAGTAGACACATTTAGTAAGAGTACGGAGAGATTCTGTGGCTCCTGAACTCAGACTCTTCAGATAACTGAGGCCACAGAGTGCGCACCCACTCTAGCATGTGCGGAATGAGGGGACAGCGGCCACGGCACATTCCTAGGCGCCGGCACTTCAGACACTGGTGGAGGCGGCACCGGAGCGCACGGCATTGAAGGCAGGGATCGAGGGGCCCCAGAGCCGAGAGGAGAAAGGGAAGCATCCTCGTGGGCAATGAGGAGCGGGGCTGTGGATGGCAAGGCTTCTCTGGCCACTCACAGAGGCTCCGGCATCCAGGGCTTTTATGGACCAGGAGGTGCTACGGGGACTTCTTTTTTCTGGTCACAAAGCAGGGGCAGAGAGATGTCTTCATCGCCTCTTTGCCTGGTCTTCCTAAAGAACGATGTAAATGAATGTTGGACTCTAGAGGGAATGTCCCTGAGAACTCAGCCTCCTAGCCCATCTCTGGAGATTGCATCTTGCCTCATCTATGTCGCAGTGTTGTTAGCAGATGTCAGAGCAAAGCACTGTGACCTTGGCCAGTGCCCTTACACCACACGTGCCCTGTTTCCTCACTGGCAAAATGATGGCTGGGTTAAGAGAATTCTCTCCCCCAGAAGTGACAGAGTTTAGAACAGAACCCGGTGCCTGTACATCACAGCAGAAACAAGTCGGCCACGTGAGGCTGGCGCGGGGCCTTCACTCCTCCCAGGACAAAGGTGCAAGACTTGGTATAACACTCTGAGGCCATCAAAAGACTAAAAATTCTCCTGTAAATCATTTCAAGAACAAACTCTCAAACCGCGTTCCCTAGACGTAATTCTCAGTCACAAGGGTAACACAAATTCCACGACAGTGCGGCTGTGACGACAACACTACCTGCTATTTCAGTAAGACGCTTCAGTTAGAACACACACTTTCAAACAGAAGATAAAATTCGGCTCAGATTCAAGTCTGAATTTATCCAAATCACTTCCTTCTACCTCTTAATTTATCTACAAATTTAACCTAGAAAGCAAAACCTGAAAATAGCTTTCTGTATATGCCATTCACTGCCAGAAAACACTCCCTTTCCTGAAACAATTTAGGAAATACCGCAGCTGTGATTTCAGACCACGCCAGGGAGGAGATCCTCTTGACTCTTGGGTGCAGCCAGCCCAGGGAAGGGGTAGGTAAGGAAGCGTGAGTGCTAGGCAGAGGCGCTGGAGGCGTAACAGACAAGCCGCAGCGCCTTCCTGCTTGATCACGCCTTTCAGTGTGCGCTCCCCAGGTCCTGGCTCACATGATGTCCATGCAACGACCGAAGCAAGATGCCAGAGCCGTGTCGGCCCCTTAAAGAGAGAACACACACATCTCCTTACAAACTAGACAGAAGCCTTTATTCACAACTTTTCATAAATCACTTTCTAAAAAGACACGGACCGCGGGACACAGCGAAAACCCCGGGGGGCCGATGCCAGCGTCTTCCAGGCGGGAGCAGACCCGTGCTCACTCGAGGGCCGATGTCTCCTGGGGCTCTCGGGCAGCATGACCAGACGCACCACTACTGTCCAATCCAGTTTTACTTAGCGCCACCTCCTTTTTTGGGGCCATTAGTCCTTATTTCATGCCAGATTTTCACTAGAGGCTCCCTGTTCTTCCAAATCAGTTCATGACCATAAGTAACATACCATCTGGAGAAAAGAAAAACAACCAGGTCCCACATTCAAACAGTGTGGCACACAAATGGCAAGCAGCATGGAGATGAATAAGTTGACAGTTTTAAAACTGAACGCCACTCACTGTGCAGCCTATTAAAACTGATTCACGTAGAGAAACGATCTAGTTTTAGTATTAGAATATGTCAAAGGCGGAAGTAGGATGTGGCGGAGGCTGAATGCTCTGCCATGTGTAAGTACCTCACACATACTGCTTTGCATTCACCACTACCTGCAAGTTAAGTCTCACTTCTCCCGTTGCAGACATGAGGCAGTCAGGCCTGAAAGAAAGCAGTTTGTCCAAGGTACTAATAGTTTCTAAGTGGTCAGTCAAGGCTCACTCGCAGGTCAGACCGACTCGATGTCCTGAGTGTCAGAATTAACACTGAGGATGGCTATCCCAGCTTACAGGCCTCCCGTCATCTTCCGCCTCGCTACACGAAAGGTGGGCTGCTCATCCAAACTGGGCCCCGCTTTAAGATCCACAGTTCCGATCCCCTCTCTCCTGTTCACAGCAGCCTAACTGAAGCACGAGCCTGAGAACTTCGCTTGTTCAGGCTCCACCTAGGAATCAGCAGACTGAGTCCGGAACCCAGCTCTGGAGCTCTGAGCCGCAAGCCCTGGACTATTCTGCCGCATGCAGGGAGCAGGGCGCACCTCCTGTGAGCTGAGCAGTACTGAGGAGGGCCTGCCTTGGAGAAGCTCCTGGGGAAACTGGGGGTGTAGGAAGGCTTCCTGGAGGAGGTGGGGTGGATTCCCAATGGCGGTTAGTGAGAACATGTTACTGACACCTTTGTTTTTGCTCTGGCTTCCCCAAACAGATTTCACGTTCCCTGAGGCAGAGACCAGATTTTGTCATCTTGCATCTATCTCCCAAACACCTGACCGAAAAAATGCTGTTTCACTTAGTGGATCAAGATAGCAGTTTAATGTTTTAATATTTTTAAAAATGTTCTGAATGTGTATGTTTTATTATAAAGGGCTTGATTTGTACCTGAATCTTAATATTCACTAAATATAGTTAAAATCTGATTATATACATTAATAGGCATGTAACAAAATTCTCCGTGATTAAAGCAACAGTCTCTGGTGAATTTATAACAAGAGAAAAAGGAACACCCTAATATTCAAATGCAATTGTAAAAATTCTCCCAAAAAAAACCGTGCTAGGAACTCTTCTTCCCCAATTTTTTTTTTTTTTTTTTTTGGTGAGGCAGAGTCTTGCTCTGTCACCCAGGCTGTAGTGCAGTGGCACAATCTCGTCTCACTGCAACCTCTGCCCCCAGGGTTCAAGTGATTCTCCTGCCTCAGCTTCCTGAGTAGCTGGGATTACAGGCATGCACAACCACACCTGGCTAATTTTTGTATTTTTAATAGAGACAGGGTTTCACCATGTTGTTCAGGCTGGTCTCAAACAGCTGACCTCAGGTGATCTGCCTGCCTTGGCCTCCCAAAGCGCCAGGATTACAGGCGTGAGCCACCACACCCAGCCACTCAAATCTCTTTAATCTACTTATTTCAAGCAAAGAGTCAAATATTTTAACTTTACAGGTATACTGTTCTGATTATACTCATAACTCCAAATGGAATTTTTCATGGGCTAAACGAAAATCGGAGAACGTGGAGTGAGCGATTTCTAGGGCACTCTCCTCTGCAGCAGCAACCACTGCCCATCTCACGCTCCAGCTCTGCAGCTCTTACTTGTGTGACCTGGATAAGTTACTTTCTTTAAGCAGTTTCTTTTTCTGTAAAATAAAATACCTCACAGAGTTTTAAGAGAATTAAATCTGTAGCTCAGGCACACAGCAAATACTCAGTATATTAATAAGTTAGCTATTATTATCCCACAGTACAGTGTGAAGACTGTCAGGTGTGGTCAGAGACGAAGTCAGGGAAATGTAAAAGTAGATACTAATGCAGTCTTTACCACCAACAAAATCAGGGCACTTAAAGAAAGATTTTAGATTTCTAAATCTAGATTAAAACTTTTAGAAAAGACGAATCTGGACATGACTAAGATCTAGTAAATGAAAAGGAGTTTAAATTAGAAACAGTCAAGAGAAAGGATTCCTCTGCCTTTCAGACCCTGGACTTTAAACGCATTTGATCCAATTATTTTCAGAATGGAAAAAGGCCATCTAATTATAGTCCAGAAGAATAAAAATCTGCTGGGGAGCAGACCCTTGAAGTATACACAGAAGGATCCCGATAACTTAGAGCTCACAGAACAGAGCCCCTTCACGTCTCTCACGCTGCAGTATCAGGCCAGTGTCCACCATTTATACTGCACCGCTGCATACGCTGCATACGACTCCTCTTTAATCACTTAAAATTCTAAATGGCATAATGACATTTAGTTCCGCCACCTGCTGGGAAAAACTGCTTCACTTAGATTTTTCTTTTTAATTAAAAAAAAAAAAGTCTTCCATTGTCATGGAACCAAATAAAAACCAAGTCAGGGCAAAAGGCAACATTTACCCAAGAAAAGACAGGCCCTGAGGGAATCCAGCTCAACAGACAGGCAGCTCCTGCTGAAAGGCCTCCCGCGGTCAGATGGAGACCAAGGGTCCTGACTGTGTGTCCACGATAAGAGTTGCTACTAACTGCTAGTCTAGGCAAAACCCCCTTGTCCAAAGCACACCTAGAGGCTCCTGTAACCATAACGCCATTGTATTCAATATGGTGTGACAGGGCAGAAAGGGCTCATAGAGGTAAGTTTACAACTCTGCTCTGCTATGTAAGAGCTGTTTGTCCCGGGAAGGTTGTGTCTAAGCCTCAGTTTCCCATCAGTAGAAGGGAAGGAGTAATAGACTAACAGAAGGTAACTAGCTTGCTGTCCGCATACAGCGGGTGCTCAGTTAAGTGGTCCACATTGGTCTGCGGTCACCAGCCTGTACTCCAGTCACGCAGAGTAATGGCTCTGCCAACTCAGCGTGTCTGCACAGCACCGGCGAGGCCAAGGTCAGGGGTAGCAGAGTGGGATGCCAGGCGGGGAGAGGAGGGCAAGAAAGTCAAAGGGAAAAAGGGGATGACAGCGCAGACTGGGGGCCAGGCAGCAGTCTTCTAAGAGGGGTGGGAGTGAGAACAGGCCAGGAGTTGGGGTGACATAAGGTTAAGGGTAGGAGCAAGGCACAGACTGTCTACAAATGAGCCAGGTAGGCTGGGTAAGCCCAAAGCAAGCCATGTTGAGGTTTCCTCCCTCCCAACCCCACCTGCTGCAGCTTCCGTCACACAGCCAGATGCCTCACTCTGCCCTGGGGATGGGGGTAGGAGCGAGGCTCGGGCAGGAGGAGGGCGTGGCCCAAGGAAGCCGTTTAGCAATCAATTACAGTCAAACTTACATTCCAAAAAGAGCTCCTCCAAGATGTGCTGCATGATCAAACAGTTTCCATCCCAGGATCAATCCTGCTGTATCCATGGCGATAATGGCTTTCAGGGCCTGAAAGCCACCAAGAAAGAAGGGAAGTGGTCCAAGTGTAATTCCTCCAGTACTGACATCTCTAACTTAAGGGCAAGAACCCAGTCAACAGAAAAACACCACCACTATCCCCAGAACTTCACTTCACAAAAATACTTACATTCCCTGCTGTGAACGTGAGCATCGGAAGGAAAATAATGGCCAGCCTCCCTTCTGGCATCTTCGTGCAGACAGCTGCGAGGACCGTCATGATGGCACCAGACTGCAAAGGAACACAGCAGAGAGAATGGGAAACTCCAGACGCAACTGCTTAGAGGCTACAAAGGCTAAAGAGCAGCACATTTTCTAGAAAGTTTATACGCTGCACATTTCTAGGTGAGCACAGGCTTAAAAGCTTTCAGTTACTACGTTCCCAGTATCAGGTGAAGGAACTAAATGTTCTTCACACAACAATGGCTTAGAAAGACTGAATTTTTATTACAGGGCGGTGAGATGTATAACCACCAGCATGCGAGTGCTTCCTGAACAGCAAGGACAGCACTAAGCGTGTCATGTGCATCCTTGCACCTAAGGCCTAGGAAAGAACTTCTCAATTTCTCTGACAAAGCTCCCCAACCAGAGGGAGCATGAATCCACCCAAAGAAACCCGCATGCATGAAGTATGTTTCATCTTAAAAACTTCACGTGAAATCTTTATTACTCTTCATAGAGAAACAAAACATTGCCCAGCGTGGTGGCTCACGCCTGTAATTCCAGCACACTGGGAGGCAGGAGGATCCCTTGAGCCCAGGAGGTCAAGGTTACAGTGAGCTATGACTGCACCACTGCACTCCTGCCTGGGCAACAGAGTAAGACCCTGTCTCAAAAATAATAAAGGAATAAACTGATATACAGCACATGGATGAGTCTCAAAATAATTATACAGAGTAAATGAGGCCAGGACAACAAAAAGGAGTACATGCTGTATGATTCCATTTGCAAATGGACCGACCTTTACAGGAAGTGGGTAAGTTGTTGCCGGGGAAGGGGCAGCACGGAGTGGCCACACAGGAGCGCTGGGAAGCTTCTGGGGCTGATGAACATGTTCGTGATCTTGAGTGTGGTGATAGTTTCATGGGTATCTACATCTTAAAGCTTACCAAATTATAACTTTAAATATGTGCAGCTTTTTGAATGTTAACTAGTAAACCTGAGTTACCTGCTTTTTTAAAAAAGAAAAAGACTATACGGTATACGGGCTGGGTGTGGTGGCTCAGCCTATAATCCCAGCACTGTGGGAGGCCAAGAGTTTGAGACCAGCCTGACCAACGTGGTAAAACCCCATTCTCTACTAAAAATACAAAAAAAAAAATTAGCCAGGTGTGGTGGCAGGCACTTATATTCCCAGCTACTTAGGAGGCTGAGGTATGAGAATTTCTTGAACCCGGGAAGTGGAGGTTGCAGTGAGCAGACATCGTGCCGCTGCACTCCAGCCTGGGTAGAGCAAGACTCCATCTCCAAAAAAAAAAAAAAAAAAGAGAGAGAGAGAGAGAGAGAGATACCTAAGAGCGAAATAACTTTTAAAGGACACGCCTATCATTAAAAAGAAAGGTTCCTACCTTTTCATATTAAAAGGGTTAGTTTTGGAAAATATCATCTACCTCTCTTAATCACTGTTTTCTTAATGTCTTCTGTGTGAAGGGTTGCTTCAGAATGCAAGATTATCTTACATTTGGGGAATTACTAAAACGTTAAAGAAAATTATTATGAGTCCCACAGATCTCAGACGTCCCCAGCCCCTCATAGAAAGCTGCCACGTGGCCTAAACAGGGAAACAAGCTCACGCTGCATTCCTAGGAGCAAGTCAGGGTAACTGCAAGATGGAAGGACAGCACGAACACTCCTCAAAAGGAGAACCCAAGACAACCTGAATTTCGACCAAGCTGGCTTCTGTGCAAGAGTCTGTCTTTGTAGCCAGGCGCGGTGGCTAATGCCTGTAATCCTAGCATGTTGGGAGGCTGAGGCGGGTGGATCACCTGAGGTCAGGAATTCGGGACTAGCCTGGCCAATGTGGTGAAACCCTGTCTCTACTAAAAATACAAAAATAAGCTGGGCATGGTGGCGTGTGCCTGTAGTCCCAGATACTTGGGAGGCTGAGATTGCAGTGAGCCAAGACTGCGCTACTGTATTCCAGCTAGAGCAACAGAATGAGACTTGGTCTCAAAAAAAAAACAACAAAAAAAACAAACTCCAAAACAAACCAAAATTACACTTTTCCCCCAAAATGATGCAAATATAATTTGAATAGCTGTCTGAAGAGCATTAAAATTCTATGTAGTTACTCTAAATTACTTTTCTATAGATGATCATTCTCCATCTGTTAAACTGTCATCTGTACAATTCTATGTAACACTGGTTTGTGATTATAACTTACTGTAATTATTGCATATTAAAGATAAAGACGCAGTTCCATCATCCTCCCAGAATTTTCTCAATGTGACTTTATATAAATGTAAACATTTATATGTCTGAATAAATCCCAACTTTTTTTTTTAAATAAAAGTCTAGGCTTACTCCGATGCAGAGAGGTTTTTTTCATTTTTTCTAGTCAGAAAGAAATTTTTAAGAATTGAATGAAAATGAACTCTTCTCTTCTCAGAGAACTTTCACATTCATACTTGGCCCCTTGATCAAGGAGACCTAAGGGGTTTGGATCCATGTTACGCAGTGAAGGTCTTTTGTCTTCCATCAGTATTTCTGCGTACACTGGTTATACTTGTCATCAATATGCACATCTGATTTTACTTACTTCATAAACATATATATATATATATATTTTGAGACAGAGTCTTGCTGTTGCCCAAACTGGAGTGCAGTGGTGATCTCACTGCAACCTCCACCTCCTGGGTTCAAGTTTTTCTCCCACCTCAGCCTGCCAAGTAGTTGGGATTACAGGTACACACCACCATGACTGGCTAATTTTTGTATTTTTAGTAGAGACATGGTTTCACTAAGTCGGCCAAGCTGGTTTCGAACTCCTGGCGTCAAGTGATCCGCCCACCTCAGCCTCCCAAAGTGCTGGGATTATAGTAATGAGCCACTGAGCCCGGCCTCATAAACATTTTCCTGCATCTGTATAATCTTCAACTCTCTCATACTTACGGTTTTTAACTTTTTGGTATTCTAATTTAAGTGAATCTGTTCCCTCTGCTTACAAAAGCTAAGTAGAGATGAAGACCCTGGTGTTACCTATGAAACAAATGTAAGAGAACTCTGAAAGGAAAGGAGAGGAAAGCTGACCAGCCAGGAGCCTGAGATTCAACGGAAGTGGTGGTGAGTTCCCTCAGCTCTATGTTGGCCTCATACTGATCATCCCCCAACATGTTCTCTCTAGTCCAGGCACTAAAGAGGACAGCCTAGCAAAAACAGAGACTGTTAGATAATATTTAGAGAAACGGTGGCCCACCAAACACTGAGCAGGCCTAGACGTCCACCCTTGCCAGAATGTAATGAAGCATCCCAATACGCCTCACAGGGCAGCGTCAGTGGAAAGAAGCATCCTTGCTCCTCCTAGCCACAGCAACATTAGCAGAGGTCTACTAGGTGGCCTGCACGCCCTGAGCTCCCATCCCTGCCCTGCAGTAACAAGAGCCCCTCTCCCTCAAGAGGCAAGGGCGGCTGTGTGAGGAACCTGGACATCTACTCCTACCCAGCAGTAGAGTCACCCCTCTCCTCATCAGAACAGTGGCAGAGGAAGACTACTGCAACAGCAGAAATAGGATCCAAAGTCTCATCATACCCCAAGTGAGCAGGCTTCAAATGAAAAATCTCAACTTGAATAAGAAAAGACAACTGGCCAGGTACAGTGGCTCACACCAGTAATCCCAACACTTTGGGAAGCCTAAGCAGGAGGATCACTTGAGCCCACGAGTTTGAGACCAACCTTGGCAACATAGGGAGACCCTGACTCTACAGAAAAGCTTAATAATTATCCAGGATAGTAGCAATACAGTAATTCACAAACATTTTTAAAGTCCCAGTCAACTTTTTTTTTTTTTTTTGAGATAGGGTCTCACTATATGCCCAGGTTGGAGCACAGTGGCATGCTCATGGCTCACAGCAGCCTCAACCGCTTGGCTTAAGCATCCCTCCTACCCTCAGTCTCTTGAGCAGGTAGGATTACAAGCACATGCCACCATGCTGGCTAACTGTGACATTTTTTGTAGAGATGGGGTCGCACTATGTTTCCCAGTCTGGTCTCAAACCTCCTGGGCTCAAGTGATCCTCCTGCCTTGGCTCCCAAAGTGTGGGGACTACAGGCATGAGCCACTGCGCCTGGCTGCCTTCCATTTTATAGCATCTCACTAAACTGAGAGGACTAACGCTTTACGCTTTGCAGCAACACAATTTTGGCAACAGTGGGTTTTTTCCAGATTTCGCATTAAAAATTTGATTTCCTTTAATTTTAATCAAAGCTGCATGAAGATATTTGGGGGAATTTTATCCTCCCATGGTTCTGGAGGATTTTGATGACTGAACAGGAAGTACCACATCCAGGGTTCTTGCTATGTGCTTTTTATGGTGCTAAGCATCCTAAGTGTACTGGCTTTGCACATCAGAAATACACACTGTTATCCCCATTTTCTCTGGGGAAACTGAGGTTCAGAGTTTCCTAGAAATATGTAACATGTCTTAGAAATCACAGGTAAGTAGCAGAACCAGGATTCACCCGCACTCTAATTCCAAACACCATGCTGGCAGACATGATTCATTTTGCACTTCAGCTTCTTATCTGTAAAATGAGGACCACGGTTGTCCAAGAGCACCTCGGAATGCCCTTGCAGATCCTTTCAGCTAAAGAGAAAGGCCTCTTCACCCTCAGATGCCCCAAGTCCTCCAGAGGATCTTCATTCCTTTCAGTGTGTATTAGATGTGTATGTTTTCTCCCTAGTTAAACTTGAATTCTGAATCTATGATTCATCCTAATGGTCTTCACTCCCTTCATGTATTAGGTGCTTAGCTGCTGAATGAACTACTGAATGAGAGAATATGATTTGAAATATATAAATTACACCAGAGCAAACTTTTTTTTCTCCTGAGGCAGAGTCTTGCTTTGTCACCCAGGCTGGAGTGCAATGGCGTGATCTCAGCTCACTGCAACCTCCGCTTCCTAGGTTCAAGCAATTCTCCTGCCTCACCCTCCCAAATCACTGGACTTACAGGTGCCCACCACGTCACCCGGCGAATTTTCGTATTTTTAGTAGAGAGGGGGTTTCACCATGTTGGTCAGGCTGGTCTCGAACTCCTGACCTCGTGATCCGCCCGCCTCAGCCTTCCAACGTGCTGGGATTACAGGCACGAGCCACCACCCCCGGCGAGCAAAATTTTATAAAGAAAATAAACGTTCCACAAAGGAAAAACAGGGCTTAAGAAGGCATGTCACTCACAGGACAGAACACAGGTCTCACTAGGAAAATCAAGTGCAAACGAATTTGAGGAACACACAAATTAGGGAATGGTTATTTTCATAAGAATTCTTTTCAAAATTGAACCTTTTTAGAGTTCCTTTAAATATGAAATCCCCTATTTGAATGCATTTAAATGAATTAGTAAATATGTACAAACTGAATGTGTAGTTCAAAGAAATACAAAGATTTCCATGTGCCCTAGAAATCTACCATTAAACTCAAAACACACTTAAATTTTCTTATTTTGAGACAGGGTCTTGCTCTGTCATCTGAGCTGGAATGCAGTGGTGGGATCTCAGCTCACTGCAACCTCCAACTCCTGGGTTCAAGCAATTCTCCTGCCTCAGCCTCTCAAGTAGCTGGGAATACAAGCATGCGCCACCACACCTGGCTAATTTTTGTATTTTTAGTAGAGATGGGTTTTCACCATGTTGACCAGGTTAGTCTTGAACTCCTGACCTCAAGTGATCTGCCCACCTCAGCCTCCCAAAGTGCTGGGATTATAAAGGTGTGAGCCACTGCGCCTAAACTCAAAACACATTAAAAAAAAAATTTTTTTTTTGAGACAGGGTCTTGCTATGTCACCCAGACTCGAGTGCAGTGGTGCAATCACAGCTTACCACAGCCACAGCCGCCTAGGCTCAAGCTATCCTCCTACCTCCGCCTGCTGAGTAGCTAAGACTACAGGCATGAGCCACCACACCCAGTTAATTTTCTAATTTTTTTTGTAGAGATGGGATCTTGCTATGTGACTGGTATTGAACTCTTCGGCTCATTCTCTCACCTTGGCCTCCCAATGTGCTGGGATTACAGGCATGAGCCACCACGCCCGACTGCCTCAGAAAATTTTTTTAAGCATCCAGAATATAAGAGCTCTGAGGGGGCAGGAACCTTTTTTGTCGCGTTGTTCCCCTCTTTCTAAAATCATCACAAATAATCGTGACCATCTTGCTCACTGGTTGTAGCCCCAGGCTCTAGGATAGTACCTAGCAGGCACTCCAATATTGACTAACCAGGAGGATAAAGTACCAGATTCAAATCTGGAATGAGAATTTTCCAATACTGGATTAGGCTCTCTGGTTTATGAGGATTGCATACTCACTGTTCTGAGATGTACTCTCTTCTGGCAAGCACATATATATGACCAATGGTTAAAAGCTACAGCCGGAAATTTACAAAGCTTTACAAATGTATATACATTCTAAATTAGATGAAAATTAGTCAACTGTATTGTTTCAACGTTAATTTCTTGGTTTCAATGTTAGTTAACAGTAGGGTGAAGGGTATATTAGAACCCCTTATCAATTTTACAACATTCTTGTAAGTCTAAAATTACTTCAAAGTAAACTTAAAACTCAAATTTAAAAAAATTTTAAATAGAAATACTTACTGCACCAAGTGATGGTCCATATCTTCCTGTGACAACTTTACACACGTAACTGACAAAATTGGAAATAACACCTGAGAAACAAGTCACATTTCAATAATTTAAGTGAGGCATAAAAATGGTTTGTATTTTTTTTGGAGACAGTTTCACTTTGTCACCCTGGCTGCTGGAGTGCAGTGGTGCAGTTTTGGCTCACTGCCACCTCAGCCTACCGTGTTCAAGTTATTCTCGGGCCCCAGTCTCCTGAGTAGCTGGGATTAGAGGCGTGAGCCACCATGTCCAGCCATGAAAATGGTTTTCATTTCTAATTTCCACACAGATAAACAGTGTCAGCTTTCAATCTGCATCACTGTGAGGTACAGGCATGAATACTTATCCTGTCTATCATTTCCGTGACTTCACAGGGTATGAAAAGTCTGACCTGGTACATGATCTGCTGAGCAACAGTCATTCCTTTACTCCTCAGTTATCATTTTCCTCAACTAGAGCATGAAGACGTGTTCCTAAGAGTACATTCTCTGGGCTGTACTCCAGACACACTAAATCAGAATACCTGGGGTGGGACACTAGACTGGATCATCTCTTAAGTCTCTTTGGCTTCAGTGTCACTTGAGTCAACGTGGCTCACTTTTATAAACTTCCTATGGAGCACGAATTAATGTATCTGACCCAGACCCTGTGTAACTACAACAACGTAACTAGCTCCTGGGAAATAACTATACACTTATCTTACAAGCCAAAGGCATTGCTCAGCTTCTTTTTTTTGAAGGATTAGAGACACGTAAGTGTTCGATTAACACCAATTAAGCATCTACTCTGGGCCTTGTGGTGGATGCTTTTATTTAGTGCTTTCTTTAACCCCTTGTCATGAGAAGGTAAGTGTCGTCATCCCCATAGAGGTTTAGTCATTTCTGCAACATCACACAGCTGGTAGTAGAAATAGGATCTGAACCTAGGTCCATCTCCAAGCTCAGTCTTTTCACTACAGCACAGCACAACTGCCAGATACACCATTTCTAAATGCAGAGGTTTTAGAAATTAATTTTTACATTTTATTGTTTTAAGGAAGTACATTTTACAAACAGAGAAGTAAGTGCAATTTGATCAACTGTCACCGTAGCAGCCTCTAGGGACCTGGAAGCATGCACGAGAATTTCCTAACTGAAATAAGAAAATGATGCTATCTACAAGACCACAGCTAGGAAGTGGCTCCGTGCCACATGCCTGCAAAGAAGACAGAACAAACTCTTGACAATCATATTGTATAGCTCTCATTTAAAGCTTTCTGTGAACTGAACACACTGGGGAAAATGGGCTTGCTTAAGGTTATTTAACAAAGACCCAGGAGACTGAGGCAGCTAGGAAGTCTGGGAACCACTATATAAAATGGTGGGCCTAAGCTAAAGAAACCAAGGTCCAGTGAGATTTAAAAAAAAAAAAAAAAAGACATGCTTAAATTCTACACGAACCCTCACTTAAAAGCAAGCATACCCAGATAATTCATATGTAGGAGGAAATCAGCAAAATGAGAAGCAGGAAAGGCAACATCTCCAGCAGCCTGTGGCACCCTTCTCCACACATACGGTGAGAAACAAATACATTCTGAGTACTTTTGTCCCTTCTGCAGAAAGGCTAGAGTGCTTATACTCTCAAAGGCCCCGAGATGAAAGCGTATTACCTGCAGACAGGTACACTGCCATGAACTGCTCTTGACCCAGAAGGTTCACTACGCTGGAAGAGAAGCTCCACAAAACATACATATTTGCTGCCATGTGAATTAAGGAGAAATGACTGAATGTTGACAGCAACATTGGAGAACAAAGGACCTCTACAAAAGAAAGAAAAACACAGTCTGGTCATCATGGAACACACAGCCAATAAAAATTATCTATTTTAAACTTTTTAAATTAGGCTGGGCGCAGTAGCTCACACCTGTAATCCCAGCACTTTGGGAAGCCAAGGCTGGCAGATCACTTGAAGTTGGGAGTTCAAGACCAGCCTGGCCAACATGATGAAACCCCATTTCTACTAAAAATATAAAACTTAGCTGGGCGTGGTGGCATACGCCTATAATTCCAGCTACTCAGGAGGCTGAGGCGGGAGAATTACTTAGACCCAGGAGGTGGAAAAACAAATTAAACATGGAAAACAAAAACAGCTATTTAAAAGCTTAACTAAGTAAGATTTTTTTTTTTTTGAGATAGAGTTGCTCTGTCAGCCAGGCTGGAGTGCAGTGGCACGATCTTGGCTCACTGCAGCCTCAACTTCCTGGGCTCAAGTGATCCTCCCACCTCGGTCTCTTGAGTAGCTGAGACCATAGGCATGCACCCCCACACCTGGCTAATTTTTGTATTTTTAGTAGAGACCGGGTTTCGCTGTGTTGCAGGCTGGTCTCGAACTCCTGAGCTCAAGCAGTTCACCTACCTCAGCCTCCCCAAGTGCTGGGATTATAGGTATGAGCCACCGTGCCCAGCCTAAGACATCATTTTTTAAAAGTGATAACAAGCTGTCTTAATAAATCTCTTTTCTACTTAGTAAGCAACCAATAAAAACTCTCAGTTCAACGAAAGCAACTTATTCTTATGGCAAAAGTTCATTCGAAAAAAATAAGCAGTCTGGGCAACATAGCGAGACCTCATCTGCACTAAAAACAAAAAAATTAGCTGGGCATGGTGGCATGCGCCTGTAGCCCCAGCTCCTGGGGGCTGAGGTAGGAGGATCACTTGAGCCTCAGAAAGAGAGGTTGCAGCGAGCCAAGATTGCACCACTGCACTCCAGTCTGGGCAACAGAGCAACACCCTGTCTCAAAAAAAGAAAAAAAAAAAAAAGAAGAAGAAAGAAAGAAAAGGAAAGAAAAGGAAAGAAAAGGAAAGAAAAGGAAAGAAAAGGAAAGAAAGAAAGAAAAGAAAGAAAAGAAAGAAAGAAAGAAAGAGAAAAAGTAAATTATGTCAATTATAAAGTTGTATATAATAGTCTCCTTAAAGAATAAACCTGTGGACCGGGCATGGTGGCTTACACCTGTTGTAATTGCAGCACTTTGGGAGGCTGAGGCGGGTGGATCACTTGAAGCCAGGAGTTCAAGACCAACCTGGCCAACATGGCGAAACCCTGTTTCTGTTAAAAATACAAAACTTAGCCAGGCATAGTGGCATGTGACCATAATCCCAGCTACTCAGGAGGCTGAGGCACGAGAATCACTTGAACCTGGGAGGTGGAGGTTATTACAATGAGCCAAGATTGCACCACTGCACTCCAGCCTGGGTGACAGAGTGAGACTATCTCAAAAAAAAAAAAAACAAAACTCTTAATTTGTCAAAAAATATTTAGATATTTGCTATGTGTGAGATTCATTAGGATATAAGATTAAGAAAAATGAGCCTGGGTGTGGTGGCCCACGCCTGTAACCCCAACACTTTGGGAAGCTGAGCCGGGTAGATCATCTGAGGTCAGGAGTTCGAGACCAGCCTGGCCAACATGGTGAAATCCTGTCTCTAATAAAAATACAAAAATTAGCTGGGTGTGGTGGCAGGCACCTATAATCCCAGCTACTAGAGAGGCTGAGGCAGAAGAATCGCTTTGACCTGGGAGGCAGAGGTTGCAGTGAGCCGAGATCGCACCACTGTCTGGGTGACAGAGCAAGACTTCATCTCAAAAAAAAAAAAAGAAAAGAAAAGAACAAGAGATGAGGTCCCTGTCCTCAGTCAAGGAGCTTGCAGCCTATTCTCTACATTTTGCTTGTAGCTACTGATAAGTAACTTGTCTTTTTTATAGCATTTCAATTAACTAAAGCATATTTCTTTCCTATTATCTCTACCTTAAAATAAATCACACAAGTTAGACTTACTTACTTGAGGCTGGATTCGATGTGAAATATCTGGTCATTGTCCACTTCAGAGATGGTACTCTCCATAAACAGAATACAAGGACATTTGCAGCTATAATGCCTACAAAATAAATATTTATAATTTAGGGAGGTTAAAAATAAAAGCAAAAAAGTCTGACCTAAAGTACCCCCTTGTAAGATGTCTACCACAATTATGTAAGAGTACTGTATATTTGAGGGATAGGAGATGGGCTAAGAAAAGCAAGTGAAATCAGTGCTTTTAAAGTATCAGCACTGCCAAGGGTTGGTAAAGTCACAGAATTCCTGGAAAATTGCAGATGCTCTAGGAGCTAACTTCCTTTCCCCAGATCCATATTTTACTTCTTCAGAACAGTTTACTCTTCTCAATAATAAGATCAATAATTTATTGTCTATAATAGCCAAGCCAAAGACAGAAGTAAGACACAGAATTAGGTTCTTTGGCCAAGAGTAGAAAAGCTAACATCACTTGTTATTCCTCAGGGCATGATGCTTCTGAAACTTACTGCCGGCTTATGGAAACATATGAGTCATCTGTGTAGGTGAAGGCCAATGTGTTTGAGAAAAACACTTATTTGATGGGAATTCAGGGATAATTTAGAAAAATTCTGCAACTGCTTCTGAAGTATGATTATATGTGGGAGTTGAGTGACTTTCCTCTTTCTGTGGGTGTTGATGTTGTTAGTCCCACTAAGAAACTGAGTAGGTTTATTTAATAGGATTAACTTGTTACATTTTAGAGAAGAAACTAAGTTATTCTTGAAAACGACAAACTTTAAAAATATATTAATTTTATGAATTGCCACAACTCCTTCACATACAGGTATTCATCTACTTGTTAAGAATTTAAACATGTATCCATTCCTCCAGTCTCTTCAGGTAACAGGCAAGTAGCACTTTCAACTCCGGACTAATTCCATAACATTCAAAATAAAAGAGGATTTATTTTAGAAGACGTTCTTTGTCTGGTCCCTGCCAGCTGCTACATCTTGGTGCTACCTGTGGCTTCCACATCTGCTCATCCTGTCAGGCTGTCAGCTATCCCCTGGCATTTCTAGTCTGTCCAGTTTTTGCTCTCCCACTTGAGAGGCGGGAAAGGAAGCCACCATTTTCCACAGATCTTAAGACATTTTTCCCATTTTAATATCTGAAATCACGACGTGTCTTATAATTGGCGGTATGTGATCGCTTGATTGGTAGCATTTTGTCTTTCTCTGTAGTACATTAACGTTATTGCATTTTGTTGAACTGATTCCATCAGTTGTATCACACGTCTCACTGGTGGGGACTGTGACAGCCATTATGCCATCTTTAGTAAATAATTACCTACAACTCCTTTAAAGATAGTGAGAGGACAGCGTTTACGCAACGAGGGGGAAAAGGGATCATACACAAGGCAAAGAAGAGCACTGTGTGTACTTCCCAATGTGGAGCCTGGAACCCTGGCAAGGGCAGAGCCTCCTCACAGGGACTCGATCGAGCCTTGGGAGGTTTACCCTACAGGAAGAGAGCAGGGATTTGTGCGGTCCAGGGTTTAGTTTCCTTCGGGAGAGTTAATCATCTTTACTACCCAGAGTGCACCCTTAGGTCTAGGTTGTCATACACAGTGACTGACATCTTAGGGTAAAGACTGAGAATAGTCCGGCCATGCTCATAAAGATCGGATTGCCGTGATCATGGTCAGGTCAGTCGGGGCTTTGGTGTTTTACTCTAAATGTGGTTCAAGGCAAAGACAACAAGGTGGGGTCCCTGATCCTGCCTGCTAAGCTGAAAAATGGCAATGACTACTCTGCCTCCTCTTGTCAGTTCCAGGAGCGACTTCCTCAAACCACTGACACACAGCACACCCAGCTTCTGGAAACCACAGGCACCACAGCACTTCGAAGAGGAGGATGTGTCTCTGCATAAAGTGATTACAATAAGGGAAAACACTTGAAAAAAGGGAAAGATATAGGCCGGGCGCAGTGGCTCACGCCTGTAATCCCAACACTTTGGGAGGCCGAGGCGGGCCGATCACCTGAGGTTGGGGGTTCGAGACCAGCCTGACCAACATGGAGAAACCCTGTCTGTACTAAAAATACAAAAGTAGTCGGGCATGGTGGCCCATGCCTGTAGCCCCGACTACTCAGGAGGCTGAGGCAGGAGAATCGCTTGAACCTGAGAGGTGGAGGTTGTGGGGAGGTAGAGGTTGCAGTCAGCCAAGATTGCGCCATTGCATTCCAGCCTGGGCAACAAGAGCAAAACTCCATATCAAAAAAAAAAAAAAAAAAGGGGAAAGATAACCAAAGATATCAAGGTTAACAGCAGACAAAGAGTTAACACTGCTAAGTTTTCAATCCAAATGCAAGAAGCTTTTCTGATAAATTATGAGAGTATTGGCACTGAAACAGACTGTAGTCAAAATCCCTTACTTCATAAGCCAGTGGTCATCCAATTGCTTTGATGAGGCACTCCATTAGTAAGAGACACATCCCACGTATGTATGTTTATTAACAAATTATGTACATTAACCACTATAAATTCATCTTAAGACATACAAATGTAAAAGAAATAAGTAAAACGCACATACCTTCTTCTTTGCAAACCCTATTCTGAAGGCCAATTACAGATGAGAAAAACCGAAGCTGTAAAAGGTACAAGTTGTCTGAGAGCCAAATTCAGTAGCCAAGCCAGAATTCTACATCTAGTGCTCTTTCTACTATACACCAAGACATGGGGAGCCAGGAGGATTTATTTTGACCTTGGTCATTCTAGGACTTCACATACCACATAAAAAGGGCTTCCTAGCTGAGAAATAGCATTTGCTGGTCCCCAGAAGCAGATAAGCAGGAGAGGATGTGTGGCAAACCCAGGCCTATTGAGGCAGTATGGCATTTTGGGTAAAAGCATGGGTGAAGAAATCCAGCAGAAGTGACTCTGTCCTACTTACAGTATAACTGGGGAACAGGCCTAACCTCTCAGCTTGTTTCCTCTTCTGTAAAATGGGGATAATAAAATCTACCTAAAAGGGTTGAATGGGCCAGGTGTGGTGGCTCACGCCTCTAATCTTAGCACTTTGGGAGGCCCAGGAAGGAGGATCCCTTGAGCCTAGGCATTTGAGGCCAGGCTGCACAAGATAGTGAGAACTCTTCTTCACAAAAAATGAACAAAATCAGCTGGGTGTGGCGGCGCATGCTTGTGATCCCAGCTATTTGGGAGGCTAAGGTGGGAGGACTGCCTGAGCCCAGGAGGCCAAGTCTGCAGTGAGCCAAAACTGCGCCACTATACGCCAGTCTGGGCAACAGAGGGAGACCCCGTCTCAAAAAAAGAAAACGGGAAAAAAAAGGGTTGAGTGACGATGAAACGAGAAAGCATGATTCAATGTAGCAGTCACAAGGTGACGAGCCAACAAATGGATAATATGGTGAAAAGAGAATGGCCTTCCCAGGACTGAATCCTAAGTATGTCACTTGGCAGCTCTGTGGCCTGTGGCATTTTATTCCCTCATCTGTAAAATGAGGATAATACCTCCTACCTCATAAAGGTTGTGGTGAGGCTTAAATAAGATAATACACGCACCAGTATGCAGATGATCGAAGAATAATGGTTTCCTCCTTTGAGAAATAGAAGAGCTTAACTTTAGTATATCTCCACTTAGGAGGGATGTCACCTGCTTCTTCTTGACTCAGTAGCTCTTGGACAAGCTTGGCACTGCTGATTCAGGAAGGCTGCTGCTGTCCTAGTGCCTACCGTCACACTTGTGTAACCCACCGGACTACGTCAGCAAAAAAATCACTCTCCTTCATAAGAGCAATGAAAGAACTGGCAAAATATGTCAGAATCGACTTTTTCAGAACTCTGGAAACTAATCAAAGGCTTATAGCAAACCAGGGAGTATTTATTTGAGAAAAATAGCTGAATCTCAAAACAGCCAGCTCTGTAGCATTTTAACTTGTCCTAGTCCAATCCCCCACTCTCTAGTTATAAGGTAATCTTGAAAGCAGAGGTAGCTGGTAGAATGGAGTTGGGGCGCTTTCAAAGCCTCAACCCCAAAGAACTGTCATCATTTGACCTGGCTGTTGGTTCCATGGAAGACCCACTTTTTTGGTTTCCACCTAACCAGTGTGCTAAGGAAGACCCACTTTCAAGGCTGTCTGTCTAACCTGACTGGGAGCTCCCCAAGTACAAAACTCCTTTCACAGAGGGCATTTGTCAAAAACAATGACAGGTAAGTGTTTTAAGTCTGAAGCTGCCTGAGATGGTGGATAACACTTGGGGGAAATAACAGACTAATCAAAAATCTTAAAATGAAAAGCAGGGGAATAAGATTTCCATAGAAACTTTGAAAACCTCCAACATATTCCTGGACTCTAGAAGGCCACATGCATAGTAAGACAAAAGAGACCTTAAGACAAAATTCACTGCTAGAGAAAAAGAAGGATATTATACAATGATTAAAAGGTCAATCCATCAAGATATAACAATTAGAAACATATGCACCTAACAACAGAATCTCAGAAGACATGAAGAAAAATGGACAGAACTGAAGGAAAAAAATAACTTTACAATAACAGCTGGAGACTTCAGAACTCCATTTGCAATAATGGAAAGAAAATTAAATGATCAGCAAGGAAGGAGAAGACTTCAGCTAGACCTAACAGACATCTAGGGAACACACCACCCAGCGACAGACTATCCATTCTTCTCAAGCGCACATGGAAGATATTCCAGGCTATGTTCAGTCACAAAACAACCCTCAATAAACTAAAACACTAACATACAAAGTATGTCCTCTGATCACATGGAATGAAATTACAAATCAATATAGAAATAAATTCAGAAAATTCACCAGGATGTGGAAATTAACAAACTCCTAAGTAACCAATGGGTCAAAGAAATCACAAGGGCAACTAGGAAACTGAGACGAATGAAGACAAAAATACAATATACCAAAATGTACAGGATGCAACAAAAGTGGTGCTATGAATGCCCACACTGAAAAAGGAGATCCCAAATCAATAATCTAACTGGTTACCTTAGGAAACTGTAAAGAGAAGATCAAACTAAAACCAAAGCAAGCAGAAGGAAGGAAAGAATGAAAAACACAGATAAATGAACAGAAAAATAACAAAAAAATTAATAAATCCACAAGTTGGATCTGTTTGAAACGATCAATAAAATTGACAAACTTTTAGCTACAGTGACAAAGGAAAAAAAAATTCAAATTACAAAAGTCATCTCACACAGGTCTGAGATTTGCTAAAAAATAAAAGGAAAAATAAAAACAAATTACTAAAATCAGGAATGAAAGCAGAATGTTACTACCAACCTTATAGAAATAAGAATCATTACAAAATACAATGAACAATTATATACCAACAAATGAGAATAACTTAGATGAAATTTAAAATTCTTAGACAAACTACTGAAATTGACTCAAGAAGAAACAGAAAATCTGAACACACCAAGAATAAGTAAAGAGATTGAATCAGTAATTAAAAAAAACTTACCACAAAGAAAAGCCCAGAGCCAGATTAGGTGTCAGGTGCCTATGTTTCTCACTGGCTTCACTAATATCTGAGTTTCCTACAGCTGTTGTAACACAAACTTGGTGGCTTAAAACAACAAAAATCTATTCTCTACAGTTGTGGAAGCCAGAAGTCAGCAATCAGAGCGTAAGGTATCCGCAGGGCTGCAATCCCTTTGGAAGGCTCTAGGGGAGTGTCCTTCCTTCCCTCCTCTTCCTAGCTTCTGGTGGTTCTCGACAATTCTTGGCATTGTTTGGCTTATAGGTACATTACTCCAATCCCTGCCACCATCTCTTTGACCTTGTTTTCTGTATTTTTCTTTGACCTCTCCTCTTCTTATAAGGACATGAGTCAATAGATTTAAGGCCCAACCAAATGTAATATGATCTCTCTCTAACTAATCAAATCTCCAAAGACCCTATTTCAAGTAAAGTAACATTCTGTGGTTCTAGGTGGCCACAAATTTGGCGAAAGCACACTATTCCACTTACTACAACTGGGAAATTCTACCAAATGTAAAGGAGAATTAACACCAATGCTTCTCAAACTCTCAAAAAATAGAAGAGGAAGGAACATTTTTCCAATCCATTCTATGTAGCCAGTATCACGTTGGTATCAAAACCGAAGACATTACACACACATACAAAAAAATACAAACAAAAAAACCACCAAAATCCCTTTATGAAGACAGATGCAAAAATCCTCAAGACAATATTGGCAAACTAAATCCAGCAATATATGAAAAGGATTATAAATGACTAAGTGGAATTTGTCACAGGAATGCAAGCTTGATTCAACATATGAAAAATCAATGTAATATTTCATATTAACAAAGTTGGAAGACTCACAATTCATAGTTTCAAAATTTACAACACAAACCTACAGGAATAAAGAGTGTAGTACTAGAATAAGGACAGATATACGACCAGTGGACAGAACTGAGAGTCCAGAAATACACCTATACAACTACGGTCAACTGGTTTGTGACTATGGTTCTAAGACAATTCAATGGGGAAAGAACAGTCTTGTCAAAAAATGTTGCTCAGACAAGTGGATATCCATAAGCAAAATAATGAGTTTGGACCCCTACCTCAAACCAAATACAAACATCAACTCAGAATTAAACAAATGCCTACATTTAGGAGCTAAAATTTTAAAGCTCTTAGAAGAAAACATAGGTACACATCTTTGTGACCTTCATTTAGGTCACGGTTTCCTTGACATGGCACTGAAAGAACAAGCAACAAAAGAAAAAAATAGATAAAATGGACTTCAGCAAAATCAGAATGTTTATGCTTCAGAAAACACTACAAAGAAAGTGATAAGACAAGTCACAGAATGGGAAAAATATTTGTAAATCATCTCTCTTAATAAGAGTCTAGTATCCAGAGTATTTTATAAAGAACTTTTACAACTCAACAAAAAAACACTATTTTTTTAAAATAACTATTTTTAAATGGGCAAAAGATTTGGAGAAACAGACATTTCTCCGAAGAAGAATAAATATACAATAAGACATGAAAAGATGTTCATTAGTCATTAGGGAAAGGCAAACCAAAACCACAATGATACCCCTTCACACCCACCAGGATGGATATAATAATGGCAACAAAATGAGAGAAAATGTGTATATCATATAAGGGATTAATATCCAGAATATACAAAAAACTCAACACCCCAATGTAAAAATGAACAAAGGAAGTAAATAGACAGTTCTCCAGAGAAGATATACAAATACCCAATAAGCACATGAAAAGATGCTCAGCATTACTAGTCATTAGCAAAACGTAAATCAAAACTATACCTATTAGGATGGCTATTATCACATTGAAAAAAAAAAAAAGGAGGCCAGGTGCGGTGGCTCACGCCTGTAATCCCAGCACTGGGAGGCCAAGGCAGCGGGTCACGAAGTCAGGAGATCGAGACCATCCTGGCTAACACGGTGAAACCCCGTCCCTACTAAAATACAAAAATTAGCTGGGCATAGTGGCACGTGCCTGTAACCCAGCTACTCGGGAGGCTGAGGAAGGAGAATTGCATGAACCCAGGACGGAGAGGCTGCAGTGAGCTGAGATCATGCCAGTGCATTCCAGTCTGTCCAACCTGGGCAACAGAGTGAGACTCCATCTCAAAAAGAAAAAGAAAATAGGCCAGGCACAGTGGCTCACACCTGTAATCCCAGCACTTTGGGAGGCTGGGGCAGGAAGATTGAGTCCAGGAGTTTCAAAAGCAGCCTGGGCAACTTGGCAAGACCTCAGCTCTACAGAAAATTTAAAAATTAGCCAGGTATGGTGGTGCGTGCCTGTAGTCCCAGCTACTCAAGAGGCCGCGGCAGGAGGGTTGAGACCAGGTTGAGGCTGTAGTGAGCCATGTTCACACCACTGCACTCGAGCCGGAGTGACAGAGACTCTGTCTGAAAAAAAATTTTTTAAAGTATTGGCAAGGATATGGGATGTCAAAACCTTTGTACATCACAGCATAAGTCACACTAACGAAGAGATGGAGACAACCCAAATGTCCATCAACAGATGAATGGATAAACAAAATGTGGTAAATACAGAGAATGGAATATTACTGAGCTTTACAAAGGAAATTCTGATCATGCCACGAAAATATTATGCTACACATAAGAAGCTGGATCAAAAAAAAAAATTCTGGTTCCACTTATATGAAGGATCTAGAATAGGCAAACTTACAGAGACAAAAAGTAGAATGTGGTTACTAGTGGCTGATGGGGAGAGGTAAGGGGGAGCTATTGTTTACCAGATCCAGTGTTTCTGGTTGGGATAATGAAAAAATTCTGGAAATATACAGTGGTGATGGTTACACATTTTTGTAAACTCCCAGCCTCAGGCAATCCTCCCACCTCAGCCTCCCAAAGTGCTGGGATTACAGGCATGAGCCACCACGCCCAGCCTGCAACACTGTGAATCTACTTAGAGCAACTAATCTGTACACTAACAAATGTCTATAATGGTAAATTTTATGTTATATGTATTTTACCAAAATTAAGAAATACAAAAAAAAAAAACCCAAAAACCAAAAAAAACTGTAGTTACTGATAGAAAAGATAGGCACTAACAGACAGAATCCTCATACTACTTGAAGGAATTGAAAATGGTGTAGCCACCTATGGAAAACAATTTGGCAGTTATTTAAAAAGAAAACAAAGGGAAAACTGGATACCCACATGCAAAAGACTGCAGTTGGATCTTTATCTTATACCAACATACAAATTTAACTCAAAATGGACTGAAGACCTAAACATTAGGCCCCAGACTATAAAACTCTTAGAAGAAAATGGAGGAAAAGCCTCGTGACACTGGACTTGGTCATGATTTCCTGGCTATGACATCAAAGGCACAGGCAACAAAAGTAGACAACTGGAACTAAGTCAAACTTAAAAACTTTTGTATATCAAAAGACACAATCAAAAGAGTCAGAAATCAAAAGAGGCAGAAATCAATCACAGAATGGAAGTAAATATTTGTAAATAATGTATTTAATAAGGGGGTGATATCCAGAACAAATAATGCTTACAACTTGGGCAGGTGCGGTGGCTCATGCCTATAATCCCAGCACTTTGGGAGGCTGAGATAGGTGGATCATTTGAGGTCAGGGGTTCGAGACCAGGCTGGCCAACATGGTGAAACCCCGTCTCTACTAACAATACAGAAATTAGCCAGGAGTGGTGACACACACCTTAATCCCAGCTACTCAGGAGGCTGAGGTGGGAGGAGTGCTTGAACCCAGGAGATGGAGGGTGCAGTAAGCCGAGATCACGCCATTGCACTCCAGCCTGGGCAACAGATCAAGACTCCCTCTCAAAAAAAGAATGTTTATAACTCAACTCAACAACAAAAAATTCAAATAACTAGAGCACTTGAAAGATTTTTCCAGAGATGACAAACAAATGGCCAATAAGCATGTGAAAAGATGCTCAACATCACTAATCACCAGAAAACTGCAAATCAAAACCAGTGAGGTATTATCTCACACCCGTCAGGACTGGCTGCTGTCAAACACCCAGACTCACAGACCCACACCCACACAAAGAGAAAATAACAAATGTTGGCAAGAATGTGGAGAAATTGGAAGACCTGCACACTGTTGGTGGGAATGTAAAACGGTGCAACCACCATGGAGAATAGTAGAATTCTCAAAAAATTAAAAATACAACGACCATGTGATCCACCAATCCTATATTTGGATACAGATCCAAAAGAATTGAATGCATGGGTCTCCAAGAGATATTTGCACACCCGTGTTCCTAGCAGCATTATTCACAATAACCAAGAGGTAGAAACAATTCAAATGTCCATCAACAGATGAATGGATAAACAAATGTGATCTACACACAAAATAATTATTCAGCACTAAAAAAGGAAACACTGTCATGTGCTCCAACACGGATAAACCTTGTGGACATTATGCTAAGTGAAATAAGCCAGTCAAAAAAACCAAATATTTTATGATTCTAATTGTATGAGGTATCTAAAGTAGTCAAATTCATAGAAACAAAGTAGAACAGTGGTTATCAAGGGCTGAGGGGAGGAGAAAAGGGGGACGTATTGTTTACTGAGTAGCAAGTTCAGATCTACAGGATGAAAACGTTCTAGAGACTGGTTTTACAAAAATGTGAATATGCTAAACTCTATTGAACTATACCCTTAAAAATGATTAAGATGGTATATAGCTCATGTTGTGTGTGTGTGTGTGTTTTGTTTACAATTAAGAAAAACAAAAAACAGAGTCACCATAGGACCCAGCAATTCCACTCCTGGCTATAAACCAAGAAATGAAAACGTATGTCCATATAAAAATGTGCACATGAAAGTTCGCAGCAGCATTATTAATCGCTGAAGAATGGAAACAACTCAAATGGCCATCAACTGATGAGTGAATAAACAAATCTAACATATCCATACACTGGAATATCATTTGGCCATAAAAAGAAACGGGGTACTAATGATACATACTACAACATGATTGAACCTTAAAAACACTACACTAACTGAAAGAAAGAGGCACAAAAGCCTACATATGTGACTTGATGTATATGAAGTCTCCAGAATAGGAAAGTCCCTCGAGAAAGCAGATTGATGGCTGTGGGGAAGGAGCGAATGGGGAGGGACTGCTAAGGGGAATGGGGTTTCTTTTTGGGATAATGAAGAGACTCTGGGATTAGATGACTAAGACAGTTGCACAACCTTTTAAATATAATAAAAACTGCTGAATCTGACTTTATACTTTTATTTATTATTTTTAGAGAGATACGGGGTCTCACTATGTTGCTCAGGCTGGTTTAGACTCAAACAATCCTCTGACCTTGGCCTCCCGAGTGGTAGGATAACAAGTGTGAGCCACCACATTCAGCTGATTATACATTTTAAATCAGTGATCCCTAACCTTTTTGGCACCTGGGACCAGTTTTGTGGAAGACAATTTTTCCACAGACCAGTCATTGGGGGATGGTTTTGGCATGATTCAAGTGCATTACATTTATTCTGTACTTTATTTCTATTATTATTACATCATAATATATAATGAAGTAATTACACAACTTGTCATAACGTAGAATCAGTGGGAGCCCTGAGCTTGTTTTCCTGCAACCAGAAGGTCCTGTCTGAGTGTGATGGGAGACAGTGACAGATCATCAGGCATTAGATTCTCATAAGTAGTGTGCAACCTAGATCCCAGCCTGGCCAACATGGTGAAACTCTGTCTCTACTAAAAATACGAAAGTTAGCTGGGCGTGGTAGCACGTGCCTGCAATGCCAGCTACTTGGGAGGCTAAGGCAGGGGAATCGCTTGAACTCGGGAAGCGGAAGTTTCAGTCAAGATCACATCACTGCACTCCAGCTTATGTGACAGAGTGAGACTCTGTCTCAAAAAAACAAAAAACAAACCCCACAAATGAAGCTTTACTCATTTACCTGCTGCTAAACCTCCTGCTGTGCAGCCCAATTTTGCTACCAGTCCTTCGCCCAGGGTTGGGGACCCCTGCTTTAAATGGTGAATTTTATATGTGAATTATATCTTAATTTTTAAAAAGGCAGATGCACTGATTTAGAAAGCACTACTTGGTTCAATGACCTCAGGTTATTTTCCTCCTTAGCCCGAGAAAGGTAGTACAACCCCTTTTTTCTCTTTTCCCTGTAAAGGATTTACCATACCACTTGTTGTCTAACAGCTACTCACAGATCCCCTATTTCTGGGTGGGCCAATTCACCCCTCCACAGCTCCTTTATCTGAAGGGGCTCCATACTGATCCAGACACTGACAAGCATGTACATCCACAGCAGCCAAAGAACTGGGCTCAAACAGTCCTTACCTCAGGTTCTCTGGGAACCAGGCAGGTGCAAAGATCAACCTGGTGGCCTCACACAGTGGCTATCATTTCTTTTCCTATGCAGTATCCACCAAACTAATTAAGGACTGGGTCCACAGCTACCTGGAATCAAGAAGAAACCCAGAGAGACTGTCCATCTTCCATTCTCCCACTGGGATAGACAGAAAGTTTGAAACTAATACAGGTAAACAGAAAGAATAGTGCAAATTCACAATGAGGGAGGCAAAGGCCCTTACGATTGCTAACCACAAAAAAAGTTGTTATTTCTCTGTACTATCCCTGCAGATGAGAATACCCAACCTCCCTTGAGCGTGACTTTTAGAAATCTGACTCTGTACATTATTGGAGGACATTTAAATTGTTATACACCTTCTTTTAAGACAACTTTGCAATACACAAAATTTTAAATGTACATATTCTTTGACCCAGCAATTCTATTTCCAGCAATTTATCCTAAAAATATACTTGTACAAGGTACAGAGATCTACATACAAGGCAATTCACTGCAGTACTATTTATAGCAGAAGACTGAAAACAACCTAAATATCTATTAATAAAAGATCTGTTAAATAATATTCATGCACATGGAATACTATAATGCCATCAAAAAGAATATGCTGGCCAGGCACAGTGGTTCACACCTGTAATCCCAGCACTTTGGCAGGCCAAAGCGGGAGGATCACTTGAGTCCAGGAGTTTAAGACCAGCCTTGGGAGGTTGAGACTACAATGAGCCATGATCGTGCCACTGCACTCCAGCCTGAGTAACGAGTGAGATGCTGTCTCAAAACAAAAAAGGCCTGGCGTGCTGGTAATTTCCATTTCTCAGCTTGGGGGCTAGTTACATGGATGTGCTCAGCTTGTGAAAATTAACTAGTTGAGTGTACATGTGACATAACATTCACATTCTTCTCTTCTGTATATTATACCTCAATAAAATATTAAAAAGAATGTAACAGACCTACTTGTATTGATACAGAGTGTTCTTCAAAATATTAAGTGAAAAAAATCATGGTGCAGAAGAGTATGTATTGCATGTTACTATTTTTGTGCTAAACCACAGACAGATATAAATGCCTATACATAAATAGATGCTTTGGAAGAACACATAAGTAACCAAAGATGCAATGGTTATTATGGGAGAGGAAGGTGCAGAACTGGGAGTTCAGAGTGAGAGAAAGACTGATTTTTCAATTTATGTATCCTTTTTTCCAATTTTAACCTGTTACCATGCACATTTATTCATTTTACAATGACAAAATCTAATCTAGGCAGTCAAAAAGGACTCCCTTTCCTCCCTGGGTACCAGGCTGCTACTTTGGAGCAATTTGCTGCAATTTGTGGTGTGAATCAGCACCCAGATACTTGATAGGGGGAGGCAGTATGGTTTATCAGAAAGGTAATTAGTGGTGGTTTGCTACTGTAGAAAGTGAAAGGATATAATAAAAAGCGTATTATTTGAAATATGAAGTGGGTTTGATTCCTAAATCCATCCGTTTCTAGCTGTGTAATCTCAGTTATTTAACCTCTCTGTGCCCCATCTGAAAAATGAGGATACCACTAACAGCGTTCTTACAATGATTAATCATACTATGAACGCATGTAAAGCACCTAGCATGATACTTGAAGCATGGTTGGCACTCAAGGATTAATTTTGCTATTCTTCTCCAAAAATAAGTTGTCTGCAGACTGGGAAGTCAGGAGTTATAGAACAACAGTGACTGATTTAAGGGTAAAGATGGGCTACAAAACCAAGGAAAACATTGCCTCACCAGCAACATCAGGAATAGGTAAGGAGACCTTAGTCTGGGAAGACAGCTCAAAACCTTGAAAAGGTACAAGGAGAGAGAAAACTGAAATGAAAAAGAATAAACCTGGTAGAAACAGAATAGCAAAGAAAAAAGAACAGACTTCAGAAGTTGGGGCAAGGGGGTCAAAGACTGGGGAGTATAGTGACTAAACTTTGGAGCTGACAAAAAAATACACTGAGAGAGGAATTAGGGCACAGTTTTCTTGAGATCCCTTCTCCCTACCTTTTCCATTCTCTCTTCTTCTTGATCAAAAATAATAATTAAGCTGATTCTTTCCCATGGCTTTACCTGAATCTCAATACAGTAAGGTCAGCATTCTCTTGAACAGGAAAACCTGGCAAGTGCCTGAAAGACAACCCTGAAAGCTAGAAAGGCAGGAGAAAATATTCTCTCTGGGGGTTGCCTGGGGACCTCCAGGACAGGCTTAAAAGGCTGACAGACCAAGGGAATAGAACAGAAAACCAGCTGACATATAAAAGCACCAAGGATGACAAATCTAACTTTGAAGAATGCCACCTTATACTCCCCACTTGCCCCACAAATACCCAGTGAGTTTATAAAAACTTTTTCAGAGCAATATGAAGCCTAGGGAGATTATTTCTGCGTAACAAAAATTAAGACCAAAAAAATCCCCTATCAAACAAACAAAGATTAAAACAAGTTTTCTAGCGTATCTTTAAAAAGGGATTCCCACGGACAGATTGAGACAGAACAGTCAAAAACTGGAGACTTCAAACCTGGCATCAGCTGAAAGAAAGAGGTTCATTGTTGTTTTGAGACGGAGTCTCACTCTATTCCCCAGGCTGGAGTGCAATGGTACGATCTTGGCTCACTGTAACCTCTGCCTCCCAGGTTGAAGCGATTCTCCTACCTCAGCCTCCTGAGTAGCTGGGATTATAGGCATGTGCCACCACATCCAGCTAATTCTGTATTTTAGGTAGAGATGGGATTTCACATGTTAGCCAGGCTGGTCTCCAACTCCTGACCTCAGGTGATCCACCCACCTCGGCCTCCCACAGTGCTGGGATGACAGGCGTGAACCACAGCACCCGGCTAGAAAGGGCGGTTTTTCATCTCACCGCCAGATGCCACCTTACCAATAAAATAAATTACAGGTATGCCTTACAATCTGACTGCTCTTATCTACACCTAGAAACCAAAGAGACATGGATAAATTTGAGATACCCCTCGTTATCTGAAACTCAGAAACTATGTATATTTGGATTAACACTTTACTGTCTGAACTTACTGTATCCAAAATCTTTCCATTCAAATTCAGGAGCTCAACAGATTCAACAGCAAGGAATACTTAGGTGAAGCATTTGCTGTAGTAGTGAGAAATCTTTAAGTACTAGAGCTTTCATGCAGCCTTTGTCTAGGAATGACTACTACAAAGCAGAGAAGCACACCGGTCTCACAAAGCTTTACAAACTCTCTCAGTCACACTTGTCAAGTTCTTTCAAAACTTAAAATGAAAAAAAAACCCCACCACATTTGGAAAACATCTCTAATCCAAAGAAAGAAAGTGGGATGGAGTGGACCTGTCATCCCACAAATCTATCATTGAGTAAAATCAGGAGCTGAGCCAACTTCACTTTGCAGTCTACAAGAAGCAATCAGGAATGCTCAGCAAGGAAAGCTGGACTAATTGGTACCTCAGAAAGAAGACAAGACATATGAAATCAACAGTTCATTCTTGAGAATCTCAGATGCAGTTAATTGATGAAGCACCACTTGCAGACGTTGTAAAGCTGGAATCGTTATTACTAGAGTTATTATTTCCTAAAAGAAAAGTGTGAGGTGACACAAAACAGTTCAAAGAACATTTCCTGAGGTTAAGTCACTTGGATAACCTAACAGTAAAGATTTAAGACCTGCAGCATGACCGTACACATTTATATTATTCCAAGCAGCTTACATTCAAGTCGCAAGATAGATCACAAGCATTTCTCTCTACTGCTATGCTCTTCAGGTCCAACGACTGATTGGATTTCAAAAATGAAAAAGACTAGCAAGAAAGAATTCTGATTTTTAATTACCTCCAGCTTCTTTGAATAAACTATCATCAGCAGGAGAAAAAGTTTTAAACTCTGACCCTAGGCTTCTTCAGATGTTAAACGGCATAAAACGACAACCACCTTCAAAGAATGTAAGGTATCAACTAATTGTGAAAGCAAAATCTTCCCACCCTAAAGAAACCCTAATTTCATTACTTTCTTCTTTTCTTTCTTTCTTTTTTTTAATAGAGTCTTGCTCTGTCATCCAGTCTGAAATGCAGAGGCGCAATCTCAGCTCACAGCAACCTCTGCCTTCAGGGTTCAAGTGACACTCTTGCCTCAGCCTCCTTAGTAGCTGGGATTACAGGTGTACAGCACCACGCCCAGCTAATTTTATTTTTAGTAGAAACTGGGTTTCAACATGTTGGCCAGGCTGGTCTCGACCTCTTGACATCGGGTGATCCGCCCGCCATGGCCTCCCAAAGTGCTGGGATTGCAGGCGTGAGCCACTGCACTCAGCCTCGTTACTTTCATAAATCAAGTAAACAAAATACATTAATCTAATGGAAACAGATATGCTACTAAAGAACTATCTTTGAAGTAATCATTTTAAGATGTCGCTGACCTATCAATTCTATGGTACCAGGTATGGCAACATTGAAAAATCTCAATCTCTTGCTTAAGATTCCATTCACCATTCATTCACGCAACAGATTATGAGTGCCCTTACTGTGTACATGACATATGCTAGGTGCTAAACAAAATTTAAAATCTCATTGTTGTCCTCCAGATGCTTACATTGCCCTCAAGAATGTTACACATACAATTACGTAAGGCACATTGCATTATCAATGATAAAAACTGCTGTGAGTTCAGAAAAAAAGCAAGCACTTCCTAAAGGAAGCAGTGTCTGAACCATAAGCCTGAAAGCTGGATCAGGTTCCAATAAAGTCAGAAAAATTAAGCCTTCCAAAGAGAAGAAACAGTTCAAATGCAGAAAGATAAGCATCCTTTCTCCACTTCTGGGTTAAGTACAGAAAATTAAGAGCACCAAATAAGTCTAATCAAATTTGAGAAAAAGAAATATTTTGCAACTCTCTAATTTTTTCTTATCTACACAATCATTAAAAAACTGAAAAAAAAAATTTTTTTTTTTTTTGAGTCTCACTCTGTCAGCCAGGTTGGAGTGCAATGGCGCGACCACAGCTTACTACAACCTCTACCTCCCAGGCTCAAGCAATTCTCCCCCCTCAACCTCCCAAGTAGCTGGGACCACCGTGGTGCAACACCACACCCGGCTAATTTTTTGTATATTTGGTAGAGACGGGGTTTTGTCATGTTGCCTGGGCGGGCCTCGAACTCCTGAGCTCAAGGGATCCGCTTACCTCGACCTCCCAAAGTGCCTGGGATTACAGGTGTGAGCCACTGTTCCTAGCACAAATCTATTTTCAAGTTTCTCAAATAACTAAGTCTGTAAAATACTGCAGAGATGTTACCTTGAAGAGCCAGAACTGTCTTTCCATAACAATTCACAAAGAAAAAAAAAAGTTTCAGGGTGACATGCATGTCATGCTTCCATTTAAACAGGGTTTTAAAAATAGCATCGGGGAGGAGAGAGAAAACTGGCTTTAGAATGAGACAGAGTTGGGTTTTGAAACTCAGCTCTACTGCTGACTAGCAGTTTGACCTTCAAAAGTTCCTTCTCTGAAAGTCAGTTTCCTCATCTGTAAAAAGCGAGACAGCTACTCTGTAAGCACCTCCGGGTAGGCACAGAACGTGTATTACAGCATCCTGAAGTACTTAATGTTTCCATTAGTTTCTTTAATAAGGGAAGTAATCATTAATAATAAGCTATTCCACAAGCTGGAATTCTACAACAAAACTTATCAATCAGTATCATACTAGATCAAAATGAGAAAGTAACTGACCCAGAGCATCACGTACACCTTCATACCTCACTACTTTATCTGCTATTACATTCACCTATAGGTACAGAGACTGTCTTCTAAATCACGCTGAGCATGGTACAAAAGCTATCGCCTGTGACATACTGTACCTTTTGGTTTGATTTCTCTTCCCTTGAATGGTTAAAATGTGTAAGCTAACACAAACCTGTCACAGTCCGCTGGCCATCACTTAGGTTATTCCACCACTTGTTCATCTAAAACAGATGGAAAATTGCATATCACCATATGTGAGAAATTTCAGGCTACAAAAATGAAAAACCAGAAGAAAATGCCTTGCACATAAAGGAGGACTTTCTCTTCTGTAAAAATCACTGGTGGCCACAGACATAATAAATACGTGGTAGAGTGGAAAAGGGATGTGTTGTATTGTCAGGCAGCCCACATTCTCCACACAGAACCACTGGATAGCTCTGGGCCCACAATTACTTCTAAACTTGTTTCCCGACACATGAAATGGGATAGTAATAGATACCTAGCAGTGTTGTCACGAGGAGTAACAATAATGTAAAGACCTTAGCACACTCACAGATACAGACAGGTACCAAGGAGGTGATTATTCATACCAAGGTCCTATGTTTTAAAATTCTGAGAATATTGTCTACTAAATTGCAGTTCTTTAAAGATCTAGTAATGGTACTGGAGTTTAGTAAAAAGAGAGGTGTCCTAACTTTTCAGGGATAAATGTTGAAAATTTTATCAATGAAATATGTCTAGAATTTGCTTTACCATAACACAAGGGTGGAAATGGAAGGGAAAAAAGGGAAATAGATGAAAAACAAAAGTGGCCCTGTGTTGGTAAACACTGAAGCTGAATGATAATGATTCATCACACTATTCTCTTTACTTTTCTATCTGCTTGAAATTTTCCACGATTAAAGTTTTAAAATAAAAAATATATTCTAACTATGAAATCGAACCAGACTTTGTTATTAAAAATAAAAATTCAAGGTAAAAGAAATTCCAGATTAGTATGCATGATTCCACATTTTTTTTTTTTTAAAGAGACAGGGTCCTCCTATGTTACCAAGGCTGGTCTTGAACTCCTAGGCCGAAGCAATCCTCCCACCTTGGCCTCTCAAAGTGCTGGGATTACAAGTGTGAGCCACTGCACCCGGCAGATTCCATTTCTATAATTATAATTACACTGTGTATGAGCTCTCAGATCTTACTTCATATAGAGTGGCATGAACGGGGTTCCCAGGACTTTCACGTTTCCATGTTAAATTTACATGTTGTTTCAATCTTCTTTAACGGTCATAAGTTTTATACATTAAACCTATCATTAGTTTAATTCCACTATAAACAAATCAATCTTTAAATGAAGGTTATGTATACTGTTTGTGTCATTTTTCACCACTCTCAAGAAACATCTGGGTACATTTGGATATCAAAACTTGATGTGCAGACATGTGCTAGAAACCTATAACTTTCTAAGAGTTCCAGGATAATGGAATAGGTCAGTTTTACTATCTTCTCAAATACATTGTACTGAATAAAAGTCTATTGCTAGTTATTGTCATTTTCACCTGCAAATATTATCCACTGTTCTTCTGGCATAAAGCCTCTCTAACACAGACAGGGCTCATACTTCCTGAATGCGTCCATGTGAAAACAAGGAGGAGTGAATTCCTTTCCCTACTTAGAGAAAACTCAAACCATCATTAATAAAAAGAAAACGCAAGGCTTCCTTCCCAGGCTCTTGCTGGCCAGGACTACCTTGCTCCTAGGAAGGGGAAAAGTAAAGAAGATATCAACCCACTCTCCAGATTGGAAGGGCAATTGTGTCATAAAAATCAAAAGTGCTTGAAACTAAATGGGCCTGAAACCACACATTAACTATAGTCGCAGTGTTCAATACGTATTGGTAAGTAAACAAAATAAAATATTTATATGTTTCATCTAAAAGCAAACATTTTTAAGAAATCAGTTAAGAAAGAAGAGGGCCATGAACTCATGTATAAAGTAAATGAAAAGCTCTAAAAGCTCCGTATTTTTTTTTTTTTTTGTATTTCATCTTGAGCACAGAGACACTCAACAGCTGGTATTTACCATAGGTGTGTAAATATCAAGTCACTGACAAACGTTTAAAACTCCTCTTGGGGAGAGGCACGGTGGCTCATGCTTACAGAATTCCAGCACTTTGGGAGGCCAATGTGAAAGGATCACTTGAGGCCAGGAGTTTGAGACCAGCCTGGGCAACAAAGTGAGACTCCTATCCACAAAATATGAAATAATTGGCCCAGTGTGGCGGCGCATGGCTGCAGTCCCAGCTACTCGGGAGACTGAAGCGGGAGGACTATTCAAGCCCAGGAGTTTGAGGCTTCAGTGAGCTATGATTGCATTACTGCACTGAAGCCTAAGTGACAGAGTGAGACCCTGCCTCCTAGAAAAAAAAAAAATTCACTTGGTAACCCTACCCCTAAGGCACATGTATTCTGAAAAATTCTCTGCAGTTCAAATATGTACTCTAAAGCTGGGGTCTCCAGGCCCCGGCTGCTGACCAGTAGTGGTCCATGGCCTGTTAGGAACCGGGCCACACAGAGGGGAGAAAATTACCACTACAGCTCTGGCTCCTGTCAGATCAGCAGCTACATTCAATTTTTTTTTTTTTTTTTTTTAAAAAAGATGGAGTTTCACCATGATGGCCAGGCTGGTCTTGAATTCCTGACCAAGTGATCCATCCACCTTGGCCTCCCAAAGTGCTAGGATTACAGGCATGAGCCACCGCGCCCGGTCTTTTTTTTTCTTTACATTCAATTCTCATAGGAATGCAAACCCTACTGTGAGCTGCACATGTGAGGGATCTAGGCTGCACATTCCTCATGAGAATCTAGTGCCTGATGATCTGAGGTGGAACAGTTTCATCTCAAAACCATCTGCCCCCCTGCAACCCTAATCTGTGGAAAAGTTGTATTGCATGAAACCAGTCCTTGGTGCCAAAAAGGTTGGGGACTGCTGCTCTAAAGTAATCCAGCAAGGTGATCCAAGTAAAACAGTAGTCTTTAAACTTTAGTAGAGCTGAGACATCTTCTACACAGAAATATTAACAACTATTAATTTTTTTTTTTTTTTGAGACAGCCTCACTACGTCACCCAGGCTGGAGTGCAGTGGTGTGATCTCGGCTCACTGCAACCTCTGCCTCCCGGGTTCAAGCAATTCTCCTGCCTCAGCCTCCTGAGTAGTTGGATTACAGGCATGTGCCACCATGCCCAGCTAATTTTTGTATTTTTAGTAGAGACAGGGTTTCACCATGTTGGCCAGACTGGTCTCGAACTCCTGACCTCAGGTGATCTACTCACCTCAGCCTTCCAAAGTGCTGGGATTACAGGCGTTAGCCACGGCGCCCGGCCAATTTTTTCTTTTTTGGAGACAAAGTCTCACTCTGTCAACCCAGGTTGGACTGCAGTGGCACGATCTCATCTTACTGCAACCTCCATCTCGCAGGTTCAAGCGATTCTCCTGCCTTAGCTTCCAGAGTAGCTGGGGCTACAGGTGTGCACCACCACACCCGGCTAATTTTTGTATTTTTAGTAGAGAGGGGATTTCACTATGTTGACCAGGCTGGTCTCGAGCTCCTGACCACCTGGGCCTCCCAAAGTGCTGGGATTCTAGACTTGAGCCACCGCGCCCGGCTGACATGAACATTTTCAACAACCATCTGAGGTGATTTTGGATGCACGTGGGTTAGAGGGCCAGAATTCGTGGAACACTGTTAAGTGCAACACCAGACATATAAAACAGTAATAAATACTGTGAAGCATATTAAGTGCACTGACTTGACATCTATTAATCTGATGTCGCCATGAACTAAAAGCACTTCCTAAATAACCAGACTTCAAAACTTGGGATTGCCAGTTGAGTAACTACAGTAAACTATAACATACACTATATTTCAAAATAGCTAGTGGAGAATTATTCAAATACACCTAGCATAAAGATAAATGGTTAAGGTGACACATATTTCAATTACTTAGATTTAATTACTACACATTATGTATATGCATCATGTACACTGAAAACATGTGCATCTATTATGTATCAGTTTTTTTAATCGTGATTAGCTAGAACAAAGAAAGCAGTGTTTATCTTTACCTCCTTTCTGAAATCTCCTTTTTTTTGTGGTCTTATGCTATCCAACCAATCAGCTTTTATACCATCAAAATAACTCTGGACCCTGGATTTCAGTGATTCATATTGCCAAATAGCAGCTGATCCAAATGCACAGCCTGTAAACTATATAAAATTAGAAATGTTAAAAAATACATTTAAAAGGGAAATAGATCTATACATATTTCCAAGGACAATACTTCATTTTCACTGCTTTTTACAAACCAACAGAAGAAATACCTGGCACAGTGAAATCTGATAAGTGAAAAGGTTTTTTTTTTTTTTTGAGACAGAATTTTGCTCGTCTCCCAGGCTGGAGTGCAATGGCATGATCTAGGTGCACTGCAACATCCGCCTCCCAGGTTCAAGCAATTCTCCTGCCTCGGCCTCCCAAGTAGCTGGGATTACAGGCACCTGCCACCACGCCTAGCTAATTTTTAATTTTTAGTAGAGATGGGGTTTTGCCATGTTGGCCAGGTTGGTCTTGAACTCCTGACCTCAGGTGATCCACCTGCCTCGGCCTCCCAAAGTGCTGGGATTACAGGCGTGAGCCACCAAGCCCCGCCGAAAAGGACATTTCATTGTTTCCCATGTTATTAACTTCACAGTACGCTGGGGCCTGTTTCCAGCTATAAATCCTCAAATAAAACTGAAAACACCAACTTAGCAGCATTTGAAATGCTATACCAAATGAGGCCCGTAAGTTTATTCTCTAAGGCTTACATAAGTGAGCCAGATTCTAAAAGCAAGTATTAAATTCAGACTCTATAATCAGAACTCATGAGCCCAGCTCCTTTTGATCCCCCTCCACTTGTCCTTACTTTAAGGGAGCCCAAACAGGACAAAGTATTTTAATACCGCATTTGTAGCAAGGTAGGTAACTCCTAGCGAAGTGCACTCTTACCCCAACAGTAAAAAATAATGGTTTTATGAGAGTCCTTATAGGATAGGGAGAAGGATAAAAGGCTGTTTCTTCCACGGGAGGAATCAAAGCACTTCTCTTGTATGCTTTACCACTTGTCCCTCTGTCTGATCTTCGAGGTTCAACTTTCCTGGGTGCTTTTCTGAATCCACATTTTTGCTGAATAAAGAAGTTAAACCTATGGGGCAAAAATAACAGATTAGAAACACAGTGGCGTCTTGCAAACAGCACCTTCTGTGACCCTCCACTTGGCCTGCATCATCACCATCTCAGTCTCTCCTCACTCTAGAGTCCAAAAACAGCCAGGACTCCTACTCCCAGAATTCAAAGCCACAAAATTCAACCTTTAAAAGGTGACACACAAACTACAGCAACTTCAGAGGATACTACTTTGGGTTATTACTTTGTATCAGTCAACAAAATAATTTGTATCCATCCTCCACACAGAAGAAATGTCAAAACCTGGTAAAAAGCTAAAGAACCCTAATTATCATCATCATTATTTTTTGAGACACGGTCTCCCTCCGTCACCCAGGCTGGAGTACGATCACTCCCTCCATCTCCCAGTGGTACGATCACGGCTCACTGCAGCCTCCATGTCTCAGTCTCAAGCAATTCTCCTGCCCCAGCCTCCCAAGCAGCTGGGACTACAAGCCTGAGCTACCACACTCTGTTACAATTTTTGTACCTTTTGTAGAGATGGGGTTCTGCCATGTTGCCCAAGCTGGTCTCGAACTCTTGGGCTCAAGCAATCCTCTTCCCATGGCCTCCCAAAGTGCTAGGACTACAGCATGAGCCATGGTGCTACACCAGTTGTCAGTTTCTTTCTCTCTCTTTTTTTTTTTTTTTTTTTAAATGGAGTCTTGCTCTGTTGCCGAGGCTGGAGTGCAGTGGTGCAATCTCGGCTCACTGCAACCTCCACCCCCAGGGTTCAAGTGATTCTCCTGCCTTAGCCTCCCGAGTAGCTGGGACTACACGTGCGTGCCCCCACACTCAGCTAATTTTTGTATTTTTAGTATTGATGGGGTTTAGTATTGGCCAGGCTGATCTCAAACTCCTGACCTCATGATCCGCCCACCTCGGCCTCCCGAAGTACTGGGATTACAGGCGTGAGCCACCATGCCCAGCCGTCAGTTTCAATCAGCTCAGAATGGCTTCTGATTTTTTTTGTTTAAAGTTTGGTCAATTTCTGGAACAAACACATGTATTGTCCTTCAAGACATTCCAAATTCAAATAATTATTTCCTTTTACAAGTATTGACCATTATAAATTAATACACTCCTTCCACCTCTCCCCTTCTTTATTTCACTGTTTTGGGGACATCTACCAAATTATTTGTTAGTTCTTATCCCAACAGTAAAAAAAAAAAAAAAAAAAAAACTTTGTTGTTTGAGTCTTTACAGCTTGACCTCCTCAAAACATCTGACACTACTGATCATGCCTCCCAGTCCTAGCTTCTGTTAATAGCATTTCCTACTCTTCAAATTCACCTTTAACTCCCAGGGTCTTCCCCTTTTCCTCTACCTTAGTTCCTCTACCCAATTCAAACTCGACCTATATATATTCTCGAAACATTCTTTTTCTTTTGTAAAACTGTAACTTTCCCAGGTCACAAATTAAAGATCCCTTCCTGTTTGTACCCTGAACACATTATCTCTTATTATTTTGAGATAGAGTCTCACTCTGTCACCCAGGCTAGAGCATAAATGACACAATCTCGGCTTACTGCAACCTCTGCCTCCCAGGTTCAAGTGATTCTCTTGCCTCAGCCTCCTTAGTAGCTGGGATTACTGGCACCCACCACCAAGCCCAACTAATTTTTGTATTTTTAGTAGAGATGGGGTTTCGCCATGTTGGTCAGGTTGGTCTCAAACTCCTGACCTCAGGTGATCCACCCACCTCGGCCTCCCAAAGTTCTAGGATTACAGGGATGAGCCACCATGCCCGGCTATCCCTTATTATAAGGGATAATAATGTACATTATTATATAAAGGATATTATAATATTCCTTCTAGGAGGGATATGTTCAGGGATAACATTATATATAACGCACAATATTCAGTGAGGAATATCATGATATATTATTCCTACTAGCCTCAAACCTCCTCAAAAGCAGAGATAGGACACGTCTTTTGTCTCCGTATCCCAGCCCCTAAAACAAGCGCACATTTGGTTGAATTTTCTGGGGACTAAATGACTTCTAAGCAGGTAAATGATTCAAATTTGTTTCTTTAGTCCTAACCTCAACTTTCTACTCTGGTGTTTCCAACTGTGTATTGAATACGGCTACTTGGATATGCTCCCCATTACTTTAAAACCAATATATTCAAAATAGAACTAATTCATTCTCCTCTAAAAACACCTCCATTTCTGACGTACTCTTTCAGTAGGACCACAATTTTCTCAGTTACTGAGGTTAAAAATCTAGGCTGAGCACAGTGACTCACACCTGTAATCCCAGCACTTTGGGAGGCCGAGGAAGGCAGATCACTGAAGGTGAGGAGTTAGAGACCAGTCTGGTCAACATTGGGAAACCCTGTCTCTACTAAAAACACAAAAATTAGCTGAGTGTGGTGTGCACCTGTAATCCCAGCTACTCCCAACGCTGAGGCATGAGACTCTCTTGAACCCGGGAGGTGGAGGTTGCAGTGAGCCAAGATGACACCACTGCATTCCAGCCTCGGCAACAGAGATCCTGTCTCAAAAAAAAAAAAAAATCTAGAAGTCATTTTGGAGTTCTCTTTCCTTTATTCTTATCCAATTAAAAGCCAATTCTATTCAAAATACTTCTAAAATTCCTGGTCTGGTCCCTTAGCTCATGCCTGGATTATGTCAACAGTTTCCTTAACTTTAAAATTTTAACCTGTTGCATATTTTTCTTACCTGACACTGCTTTTCCTCAACATTCACTAGTTTCTCAAATGTCCTCTTAGGGGGCCAAAAATCTCTTCCTAATTCCAATGCAACTCCTTAGCTCCTCCCTTCTGGCCTGGAATACGTGACCGTTTCCTAGCAGACCTCCTTGCTTCCAGTATTGCCTCACTCCAAGTGTACCCTTCACATTGTATTAAGCACAAGTGCAACGTTCCCCTGCTTTAACCCCAGAGTAACTTCTCATCACCCCAACAAAGTCAGCACAGATCCTTAAACCTGACCCCTTCCTCTCTTGCTACTTTCTCCCTCCGCCACCTCAAATCCTCTCTATAGCCGTGATACTGACTTTCCTGCAGTTCCTGTGATCTCCCTTGCTCTCTTACCTATGACAATGCCACTCATATTTTGGTATATACTTCCCTTTGTTTAACTTGTTTGGGCCCTTCAGATCTCAGTTAATATATCTTCTCCTCCAGGAAGTCTGCCCTGGCTGCCCCAGGCTGGGTACTTCTCTCCTTTGCACTTCTAGAGATCTAAAGCAGTTTTTTAATACTTATCTCCATTATTGCCCATGCCTCCATTATAGTTTTATATTTCTATCACTAATTCTAGTCCCTAATAGGTCAATAATTATCTGTTAGAATAAAGAGATCAAAAAATGATTTCGTTTTGAGTAACTCAAAGCATGGTGGTACGATACTCAAAGTAAGGTGGTACTATTCTCAAAGTAAGGTGGTACTATTAAATAAGATGAGGAAAATTGGAAGCCTCAAAACAGGCAACTGAAGATAAGAGATGAACAATTCCATCTGAGGTACTGCTTAAAACGCTTGCAGTCATGGCAGCTTTATTCCTCTAGCTAAAAACTGAAACTTACATTTCCATTAACAGGAGAAAGTCTGTGGTATTTTCATATAATGGAATATTACACTTGGCCAAAAGAAAGAAACTCAGAAAGAACTAATCATACATCACGGCTAACTCTCATAAACACTGTTGAGCAAAAGAAGCCAAACACAAAAGAGTACATAATATGTGATTCTGTGACTTCCACTGCTAAGAAGTTGACAGACACATCTGCTGTGATAAACATCGGAAAAGTGATTGCCTGGAATGGGTGGGGCTTGACTGGAAAGGGGCAAAAGGAAACTTTCTGGGATGATGGCAGTCTTTATCTTGATTTAGGTGACAGTCACACAGGTGTATACATTTATCAGAATACACTAGCTGTATATTTATTTACTATATGTAAATTATATCTCAATAAAGTATTGTAAAGATGCTCATATGATGTCCAGGTGGAGGTATCTTACTAGGCATTTTGGAGACTAATGAAACTCAGAACAATGGTATAGCTCCTACCACTATTACTTGCCTGGAATGCCCTTTCTCTTCAACACTGAGACCACTCCTCAATTCAACTGAGAAAACACACGGTGAGGAAAGGGATGCTAAAGTAATTTGACTTGAGATTTTAAATTCAGAATTTATACTTCCAAATAAGTGATATTCCTTTCAAAGAAATGTATTACAGAAAAAGCAGAAAAGGTTTGAACAAGTTTATCTATTTTGGAAAGTTATGAACTTATTCAACCAATGGTACTGTTGCTCTAAATGGCTCTTAACTCCCTTCAGAGCCTGTGACCAGTCTTATAAACTAGCTTTAAATTAGCTATTTAACAGCCTTTAGCAAACCCTGTTAAATAGCTAATTCCAAATCTATTTCCAACCCTTTCCCCTGGCCTGCTTTTTCTGTAATAAGGCTCAGATGATCATTAGAATTTTTCAGTAATAAAGCATTTTTAAATTAAGGTATCTCCATTGTCTTTAGGCATAATGCTATTGCCTACTTAACAGACTATAGTATAAACATAACTTTTACATGCACTGGGAGGTCAAACAACTTGTGTGACTTGCTTCATTGTGGTGGTGTGGAACCAAACACACACTATCTTTGAGGTATGTCTGGACTGGGAGTTACATGCAGACATGCAGAGCTTGTTGGATAGAATTAGATACTCTGTCTTGGCTCACTGAACTTATTACCTAAGGTGCATTTATATGCTGCAGGGATTAGAAAGGCAAAACTATTTCCCAGGCCTCCTTGTAGTTAGGGTTCCAGATATGATCGGGGGTGCTAATCATATATACTGGTATCACACTTGAATTCAGAATGGAGTCTATGAAGATGTGAGGCATCCATTTTGCTAGCGCAAATAATGGAGGCAGTACAGATCTTTCTTTGATTAGCAGATCCTGATTTAATGGCAGCTCTCCCAGTTGTCTCACTTATTACTGCCTAACAAGCAACTCTAAAATGCACTGGCTTAAAACCGTTATTTTTTTTTTGAGATGGAGTCTTACTCTGTCACCTAGGCTGGAATGCAGTGGCACAATCTTGGCTCACCTCTGCCTTCCAGGTACAAGCAATTCTGTCTCAGCCTCCCGAGTAGCTGGGACTATAGGCGCACACCACCATACCCAGCTGTTTTTTTATTTTCAGTAGAGACAAGGTTTCACCATATTGGTCAGGCTGGTCTCAAACTCCTGAGCTCAAGTGATCCACCCGCCTCTACCTCCCAAAGTGCTGGGATTACAGGTGTGAGCCACCACACCCAGCTTTTTTTTTTTTTTTTTTTTTTTAAATTTTTTGGGTGTTCCTATGATGACCAGGCTAGTCTCGAACTCCTAGCTTCAAATGATCCTCCCATCTCGGCCTCCCAAAGTGCTAGGATTATAGGCATGAGCCACCATGCCCGACCTAAAACTGTAATTTCTTATTTCTCATGATTCTCTAGGTTAGCTGTCCTCAACTGGGGACCAATTCCACTGGTCTCCCCTGGATCACTCAACGCAACCAGTACTCTGCTTAACAGAGCTGGGGCGTCTAAGATGGCCTCGCTTGTACCTGGAGCCTCAGTGCTGGTTGTCTGCTGGCTCGTTCTCCACCTGGTCCTTGGTATTCAGTAGTCTAGCAGGCGCTTCTGCCAAGACAGAGGGAGTGTTCCAAGTGGGCAAAGGCAAAAGCTACAAGGTCTTCTGAGGCCGGCTCTGGACCTTGCACAATATTACTTCCACCACATGCTACTGGTCAAACCAAGCCACAAGTCCAACCCAGCTTCAAGGAATAGGGAAAAGTCGACTCCACCTCTGGATGAGAAGAACTACAAAATACTGTGGCCATGGTTGTTTATCTGCCACACTAGATGCGGCGGAGGCAGCTATGCTTCCTAGTCTAGAGCAGTCATTCTCAATTCTGGCTCTACATTAGAATCACCCAGTGAGCTCTTAAAAATCCTGCACCATGGCTCCACCCCGTCTCAATCACATTAGAATCTCTATGAGTGGGCCCAAGGCCTAAGTAGTTGTAAGACCTCCCCAGGTGATTCTCATGTGCCTCCAGCGTTGAGATCTATTAATATCACAGGTTTGGGGAAACTTTAGTCTACATACAAATCACCTGGCAATCTCATTAAGAGCAGATTCTAATTTAGTAGGTCTGGAGGAAGGTGAGTCTGAGATTTTGCATTTCTAAACAGGCGCCTAAATTAGGGGTTGACAAACTATGGCCTGTAGGGTGGATTTGAGCCTCCAACTAAGAATGGTTTTTACATGTTTAAAGAGCTGTTTAAAAGGAAAGAGAATATGCAATGAAGACCATATGAGGTCATCTTTTCTATCTGAACTTTTATAAGCTAAGTTCGCCAAACTCCTGTCCTAGATGATGCCTAAACTGCCAGTTCATGAACCACTTAGAACAGCAAGGAGCTAGAACCCGATTCTTCACTCTTCCAACAATACTTGTTCTTAAATTAGAATGGCTTGTTGTCCCACAGATTAATAGGTAATAAAACAAAGAACTCCAATACAAATGTTTCACTAGAACTGACTCCTAGCATCCATGCCGTCTTCTCCTTTCCCAAACCGTACCCTAGAATTTCCAGCCATTTGGTCTGATGAGGTAGGCCAACCTTCACATCCCATTCCCTGGCAACTTCAAGGGATTCAACGATGGGCACCTGTCCCAAGTTAGGCCAATCTGGTCCAACGAAATTTGATTTCAAGATTTTGTTTGTGATAATGGAGAAGACAACTTTTCTGCTAGATTTACACCTAAAAATATATAGCCCCAAGAGCTGCTGGCAACCACCTTATAACCACGAGGAGATAGCATGCTGAGAGAATGAAGCCAGCACTCAGGAAGCAGAGAAAAGCCATGGAAAATAATGGTATCTGCTGACAATTTCAGACACTGGACTTGTCTCACTAGAAGCCAGTCCTACCTCTAGACTTTTGAAATGCATAAACCAATAAATTCCCCTAACTGTTTAGGTCAGTTGGAGCTTGGTTTTCTACTAGCATAAGGACGCCTTTAGATGTAGTAAGTATATTTATTATATATTATAAGGTACATTTTCTCTCTTTAGTGAGCTTTCATTTTAAATCTTTCTTCAGTGGCTCTCACCTGTAATCCCAGAACTTTGGGAGGCCAAGGTGGGTGGATCGCCTGAAGTCAAGAGTTCGGGACCAGCCTGGCCAACATGGCGAAACCCTGTCTCTACTAAAAACACAAAAATTAGCCAGGTGTGATGGCACATGCCTTTAATCCTGGCTACTTGGGAGACTGAGGCAGGAGAATCACTTCAACCTGGAGGGGCGGAGGTTGCAGTGAGCCGAGATCATACATCATACCACTTTACTCCAGCCTCGGCAAAAGAGCGAAACTCCGGCTCAAATTAATCTTTTTTTTGAGTCTCGCTCTGTCGCCCAGGCTGGAGTACAGTGGCGCCATCTCAGCTCACTGCAACCTCCGCCATTCGAGTTCGAGTGATTCTCCTGCTTCAGCCTCCTGAGAAGCTGGGACTACAGGCACCCAACACCAGGCCTGGCTTTTTTTTTTTTTTTGTATTTTAGTAGAGATGGGGTTTCTCCACATTGATCAGGCAGGTCTCGAACTCCTGACCTCAGATGATCTGCCTGCCTTAGCCTCCCAACGTGCTTCCCAAAGTGCAGTGTTCCCAAAGGATTATAGGCGTGAGCCACTGCACCTGGCCTTAAATTTCGTCAAGCGTGAAACCAACCAGGAAAAGCATGATAAATGTCTCTAACTGCAAATGTTTGCGATCTTATTCTCAGGTTTAGGTTATTTAGCTCTATCGAATCCAGAGGGGTGTATAAGAAAGAAAAATAAATTACCAACCTGAATAGGTTGGGAAACAAAACTGACGCACTACAATGAAATGGATGGGGATGGGGAAGAGGGTCCCTTGAGGCATTTACCAGCTCACGAAGGCAGGCCTGCCTTGACTCTGCTGCTTTGGTCCTTCTGCCAATAACTAGTGATTTGTGGAGGCAACCAAATGTGCTCAAATGGGAGGATCCCATGAATACTTAATTTGCCACGAGCCACAGTCATGGTTGTTTTTTTAATACAGCCCTGTACCTTTTAAGTAGAAAACATCATATCCGTATGTTTGTTGACCTAATAGTGACAACACAGTCTCATGAAATGTTTTGGTGTTTGTTTTGTTCTTTTTTTGGGTTTTATGAGACACGGTCTCGCTCTGTCGCCCAGGCTGGAATGTGGTAGTGCCCTCGTGGCTCACAATAGCCCTCCCCTTCCAGGCTCAAGCAATCCTCCTACCTTAACCTCCCAAGTAGCTGGGACCAGAGGCAAGCACCACCATACTCATTAATTTTTTTTTATTTGTTGTGGAGACAGGGGTCCCTATATTGCCCAGGCTGGTCTCAAACTCCTAGACTCAAGCAATCTTCCTGCCTCAGCCTCCCAAAGTGCTGGGACTACAGGCTGTGCCACCGCACAGCCCTTACGAATTGTTTTTGAGAGTGAAAGGGTAAAGACAATACAACTTAAATATACAGGTCAGCACTAATGTTTGTTACTCAAGATTTCTATGAACAAATTGAGTAGTCCTTGCTACTCGGGAGGCTGAGGAGGAGGATCCCTTGAACCCAGGAGTTTGAGGCTGCAGTGAGCTATGACGGTGTTACTGCACTTCAGCCTGGGTGACAGAGCAAGTCGTCTCTTAAGAAAACAAAAGATATTGCAGAGGAGGGGTCCCCTACATAAACTCTGGCATGCCACAATTATTCTCCTGACCCCATCTTGAATTAATAGATGGTCAGTTAAAACAAAATATAATGTACGTGACTGACTAATATGTCAAGTATCTTACCTAAAGATATTTTGAGGGTAGGCACGGTGACTTAAGCCTGCAACAGCACTTTGGGAGGCCGAGGTGGACCAATCACTTGAGGTCAGGAGTTAGAGATCAGCCTGGCCAACACAGCAAAACTCCCGTCTCTATTAAAAAACACAAAAATTAGCCAGGCATCACGGTGGCGCATGCCTGTAATCCCAGCTACTCGGGAGGCTGAGGCAGGAGAGTCGCTTGAACCTGGGAGACAGATTGCAGTGAGCTGAGATAGTGCCACTCCACTCCAGCCCGGGCAACAGAGCAAGACTCCGTCTTTTTTTTTTTTTTTTAAAAAAAAAAAAAGCCAGGCGCGGTGGCCCAGCACTTTAGGAGGCCAAGGTGGGTGGCAACACGAGGGCAGGAGATCAAGACCATCCTGGCCAACTTGGTGAAACCCGTCACTACTAAAATATGAAAAAAAAAAAAAGGTGGTGCGCGCCTGTAGTCCCAGCTACTAGGGAGGCTGAGGCAGGGGAACTGCCTGGTGACAGAGGGAGACTCTGTCTCAAAAAGAAAAGAAAAAAGAGATATACATATATACAGACACATACGGAGACTATCATCTCAATATAAATTTTCCATACAAACAACAAGCTTTCTAAAAATATAAAATGGTGTTACAAATCAACTCTTTTCTTCCCTTGGATAGTTTCATACAATTGGCAAATTATGCAGGTTTCCATTTTCAGGCCGCAAAGCTTGGTAATAGTAAAGTTTGCAACAGCCCAAATGAGTTTTTTTTTTTCCTTTTTGTGTAAAAGGCCAGACAGAAGATATTTCAGTCTCTGTGGACTAGTGAAATCCGTCACATATTACTACTTTTGTTTTACAATCCTTTAAAACCGTAAACCATTCTTGGATGGTGGGCTGCCTTGGGCTTGCAGTTTTCAGACCCTAGTGTCACCACCCAGAGTACTTGTAAAATGCAAACTCCTGGTCCCACTTCAGGCCTACTATTAATACATCAAATGACATGGATTGGGTCACTCTTGTTAATTTCAGAGCCATAAGAAATCAGCATATAGCTAATAAAGGTTATATATAAGGTAACTGATTCTATTACCTTTAAGAGCTTATTTCCAGAGGCAAATGCTCTATTTCAGGCATATATTCTCATGTAATGTATATTTTTCTACGCAACCACAAAAATGTCATTTTCAAACTTTCTATACAAATGGCAGGCTTTTCAAACATTAAATATTAATCTTCAATATTTCATGTGTTTCTTGTTCACTGTTGTTTCAAATGATCTTCATGCCCAATGAAGGGCAGGAAGGCTCTTTACTGGAGGCTCATTAGTTTTCTTTGCTTCCCCTTCCTAAAACCAGTACAGCGATGTGCACATAAATCTTAAATGTTTAACACACTTCCTGTTGCTTCCTAATACATGTACAGTATTTATTTTAGATGGAGTCTCACTCTGTTGCTCAAGCTGGAGTGCAGTGGCACAATCTCGGCTCAGTGCAACCTCTACCTCCCCAGTTCAAGCGATTCTCCTGCCTCAACCTCCCAAGTAGCTGGGATTACAGGCGCCCACCACAACAGGCTAATTTTTTGTATTTTTAGTAGAGACAGGGTTTTGCCATGTTGGCCGGGGTGGTCTCGAATTCCTGACCTCAGGTGATCCACCTGCCTCAGCCTCCCAAAGTGTTAGGACTACAGACGTGTGAGCCACCGCGCCCAGCCAGTATTAATCTTTCTTCTCCCTTAAACCACGCAATCTCAAATGGGATTACCACTTCCACCTGTCCTCATTTTCCACCTCCTCAGGAGTTCAAGATTAATGACTGACAGATCTGTTACAGTGTATGAAGATACAATGTATGTAACGTTTTCACAAGTCCCTGATAAAATTCACCTGGAATGCTTGCAGGACATACAGGTTCTTTCACTCTGCCACCCCTCTCCTGATTGTGATTTGGTAGGACTGGGGTGAGGCCTGGGATATAAAATACCACACAAACTCTCCAGGTGATTCTTGAGATTAGGCAATGGCTCCACCACATTAGGGCCTCAATTATTTACCACTGGCTATCCCACTTTTTTTTTTTTTTTTTTTTTTTTTTTACAGAGCTTTGCTCTTGTTGCCCAGGGTGGAGTGCAATGGCACCATCTCGGCTCACAGCAACCTCCACCTCCCAGGTTCAAGCGATTCTCCTGCCTCAGCCTCCCGAGTAGTTGGGATTATAGGCAAGCAGGACCACGCCCGCTCGAACTCCTGACCTCAGGTGATCTGCCCACCTCGGCCTCCCAAAGTTCTGGCATTACAGTGAGTCACCACACCCGGCTTTAATGTTTCTTACTACTACCAGCAATCAGGTGGATTCGAGGCACCCACCTAACCAAGTCAAACTGGTAGGAGTGAAGCTCTGAAAAAAAGAGGAAAATTTTCAAAGCCAAATGCACATCCGATTCTTAAACAGTTGAGGGATTTCTCTCTCCTCTCTCAAATAAGAAATGAATTGCCGTAATGCAAAAATCAGCAAATACTGATAGACCATACGCTTCACCCTTCTACTCGGAAGGTTCGGTAGTTTTCTTCGCAAATCAACCGGAAACCAAATCTTCCACTGTCTGAATTCAACAGAAAAGTCTCTCCCATCACTTTGCAAGACACAAAGTGATGCCCTCCCGCTGCCTTCGTCCCCTTAGCTCACTAGAAGCTAAAGAAGGCAACTGGTTTAACGGAACACAGCCTTTATAACCAGACGGAAGAAGCTCCGCCATTCCACCAGCCGTGCTAACTGCTTCCCTTCGGAAACCGCCTGAACAGAAGCGTGGCACGGAGTGAACCCTCAGCTTAGTTCCCCTTCCCGTCACGTCCTTCCCAACGGGAAAAGAGAAAGCGCAGGTTCGCGGAGGGCTGGGCAAGGGCGGCGCGGCGGGAAGCGAGGACTTGAAGGACACGAGGGAGGAGAGAGCAGGGGCAGCACGAGAGGCGCAGGCGGCCTCCGCCCCTGAGGATGCACGGCCGGAGCTCAGGGACCAAGAGGCGAGAAGCCCAGGGCGGCGGCCATTACCTGCATCCGAACAGCCCCGGCGGGGCTAGGGCCGCAGTGAGCTCCTCGCAGCCGCGGCCGCCCACTGGCGCAGCCCACGCCGGGCCGCAGCCCCAGCCTCTCTGCGACCAGCCTCGCCACGCCATCTTCCCAACCTCCGCCCCACCATGGCCCGACCTTACCAACCCCAGCCGGGGAACCACTTCCGGGGCGAAGGAAACATCCTAGAGCGCGAGGAGCAGTCTAGAGCGCCCCCGCGCGGCTGAGCGGCCCCGAACCAGCCACGGTGCCGAGACGCCGGGCTGGCGCCCTTATCCCCACCGCTTCCCCTCCCACCTGAGCGCTCGGCCGGCTCCGGGAGACACCTGCGAGAGTGGCCCGGCCTCCCTGCATTTGCAGGTGAGGAGGATGAGGCCAGAGCGAAGAGGCACAGCTGACACCTTGTGAGTAACGGCACATGCCAGACGCTTTCCCTAAGATCGCATTTCATCGCCACAGAGCCCCGCTGGAGGGAGAGGTCATCGCTGTTTCCCTGAGCCTCAGGTCGGAGGGGACAGGGCTTGCCCAGCGTGGCAGGGCTGGCCCCTAGAGGAACCAACGTCGCAAGCCAAGTTTTCTTAAATTGCAGCTCTTTCTTCTGCATCTAACCACTCTGTGTTATTCCGTATGCCTTTAACAAAGTCCAAGCCTGTCAGGCGTGGTGGCTCATTCCCGTAATCCCAGCACTTTGGGAGCCTGAGGCGGTGGGATCACCTGAGGTCAGGAGTTCGAGACCAGCCTGGCCAACATGGTGAAACCCCGTCTCTACTAAAAATACAAAAATTAGCCGGGCGTGGTGGCACGTGCCTGTAATCCCAGCTACCCGAGAGGCTGAGGCAACTGAATTACTTGAACCCAGGAGGCGGAGGTTGCAGTGAGCCAAGATTGCATCATTGCACTCCAGCCTGGGTGCCAGAGCGAGATCCATCTCAAAAAAATAAAAATACAAATACAAAAATAGCCGGGCATGGTGCTGCGTGCCTGTAATCCCAGCTGCTCAGTTGGCCGAGGCAAGAGAATCACTTGAACCCGAGAGGCAGAGGTTGCAGTGAGCCAAGATCGAGCCACTGCACCCCAGCCTGGGTGACAGAGCAAGATCCATCTAAAAAAAATACAAATAACAAAAATTAGGCAGGCGTAGGTGGCACAAACCTGTAATCCCAGCTACTGGAGAGGCTGAGGTGGGAGAATCACTTGAACTCAGGAGGTGGATGTTGCAGTGAGCTGAGATCATGCCAGCCTGGGTGACAGAGTGAGACCCTGTATCACAAACAAATAAATACAAAATCCAAGCCTGAAATGGAAAGCACGCTTTCACTTTTTCATAATCCATCCCTCAGTTGGCGTGGTTCCCAGCCACTCCCAGCCACTCCACTTCCCCGAACCCAGCTGCAGACATACTGTCATTAGCCATTACTCAAAGGCACCATCCGAATTCCCACAGTTGTGCATTCACGCTACCCTTCTCACCGCCTGAAACACCCGACCAACCTGTCCTTCAGGTCAGCCTCAAGTGTCACCTCTTCCAGGAGGCCTTTCCCAGACCTCCACTCGGATTGAGGTTCCCTTCCCTTGTACTCGCAGACCGCAAAGACGCTATATCTGACCTCACAAAGATCCTGTTGTATTGGGGGAGAAGGCTCTGTAGCACTTTAGGGAGGTGGGATATAGCCCAGTCGATGGAAGGGGCGTGGGAGCCTGGGGGAGAAGACTTCCCAGAGAAACTGACAGAGGTCTCCAAGAGAAGAGGACTGCAGCATTGCTCAGAGAGAACAGCATCTGTGATGTCTCCCAGCTCGTGACTTGTCTGAAAAACTAAATTCACGCCTTTTCCACACAACCCAGAGAGGGGCCCATATGGCATCGTTCTGGATTCCTGTTGTAACTTAAAGGGAAACTTTCACAATGCCTGGAGCCCTTGATGTCCTGCAAAAGAAGGAGGAGGATGTCCTTAAGTTCCTTGCAGCAGGAACTCACTTAGATGGCAGCAGCCTTGACTTCCAAATGGAGTAATACATCTGTAAGAAGAAAAGTGGTGGTGTCTACATCCTAAATCTGAAGAGGGCCTGGGAGAAGCTTCTGCTGGCAGCTCATGCCATTGCTGCCTTTAAAAACCCTGCTGATGTCAGTGTCGTGTCCTCCAGGAGTACTGGCCAGAGGGAAGTGCTGAAGTTTGCTACTGCCACTGGGGCCACTCCAATTGCTGGCCGCTTCGCTCCTGGAACCTTCACTAACCAGATCCAGGCAGCCTCCAGGGAGCCACGGCTTCTGGTGGTCACTTATCCCAGGGCTGACCATCAGCCTCTCACAGAGACATCTTATGTTAATCCACCTACCTCCTCTGCGCTATGTGGACATTGCCCTCCCAGGCAACAACCAGGGAGCTCCCTCAGTGGGTCTGATGTTGTGGATGCTGGCTCGGGAAGTTCTGCGCATGTGTGGGACCATTTCTCATGAACACCGTGGAAGGCCATGCCTGATCTCTGCTTCCACAGAGATCCTGAAGACACTGAAAAAGAAGAGCAGGCTGCTGCTGAAAAGACTGTGACCAAAGAGGAATTTCAGGCCGAATGGACTGCTCCAGCTCCTGAGTTCACTGCTACTCAGCCTGAGGGTGCAGACTGGTCTGAAGGCGTGCAGGTGCCCTTTGTGCCTATCCAGCAGGTCCCTGCTGAAGACTGGAGCTCCCAGCCTGCCACGGAAGACTGGTCTGCAACTCACGCTGCTCAGGCCACTGAATGGGTAGGAGCAACCACTGAATGATCTTTTCTTTTGATACAGAGTCTCGCTCTGTCTCCAGGCTGGAGTACAGTGGTACAATTTCGGTCGCAACCTCCACCTCCCAGGTTCAAGCAATTCTTCTGCCTCAGCCTCTCAAGTAGCTGAGACTACATGTGCACACCACCACACCCAGCTAATTTTTGTATTTTTAGTAGAGACGGGGTTTCACCATGTTGGCCAGGATGGTCTCGATCTCTTGACCTCGTGATCTGCCCGCCTCGGCCTCCCAGAGTGCTGCGATTACAGGCGTGAGCCACCACACCCGGCCTCACTGAATGGTCTTAAGCTGTTCTTGAATGGGCTTTTAAGCAACATGGAAATAAGGTTGATGGAAAATAAATATCAGTTTCTAAAAAATAAATTCACTTTGGTTATATCAGAGGTGTCAAGTCTGGGATTTGATTTTAGCCTATTTGCAAGCTAAAAGATTGGATGTTGGCAAATGACAGGAGACTCCCGGGTCAGAGCCTAAACACTCTGTATTACCACAGTACATTCTCAAAGACCCATGGCGGCAATGCCATGAGCCAGATGGATGCTGAACATGCAGTGGATTTGCATCTCAAGCGAAGAACACTGAGCCTGAGGAACCTACTATTTAACAGGAAGTTTTTATAGTAAACAAACAAACAATCTTGGAAGGTAGAGCTATTTTCCTCGAGGAAAAGCCAGTGGGCTTATAACCTTGGAAGAAAGATAATATCACCCTAGAGAGCACAGGCTTGTGTGTTGCCCATCGTAAAAGGTTCTAATTCCATGGCTGGGCATGGGGGCTCACGCCTGTAATCCCAGCACTTTGGGAGGCCGAGGTGGGCAGCTCACTTGAGGCCAGAGGTTCGACACCAGCCTGGCCAACATAATGAAACCTTGTCTCTACTGAAAATACAAAAATTAGCCGGGGGTGGTGGCGCATGTCTGTAGTCCCAACTACTCAGGAGGCTGAGGCACAAGAATCGCTTGAACCCGGGAGGTGGAGGTTGCAGTGAGCCAAGATTGTGCCGCTACACTCCAGCCTGGGGAACAGAAAAAGACTCTATCTCAAAAAAAATAATAATAATAAAATAAAAGATTCTGATTTGGCCAGGCATGGTGGCTCACACTTATAATCCTAGCACTTTGGGAGGCCGAGGTGGGTGGATCACCTGAGGTCAGAAGTTTGAGACCAGCCTGGCCAACATGGTGAAACCCCCTCTCTACTAAAAATACAAAAATGGGCTGGGTGTGTTGGCACATGCCTGTAATCCCAGCCACCGGGAGGCTGAGGCAGGAGAATCACTTGAACCTGGGAGGTGGAGTCTGCAGTGAGCCAAGATCGCACCATTGCACTCCAGCCTGGGTGACAGAGCAAGACCCAAGACGACAGACCAAGACTCAAGACTTAAGACAGAGCAAGAGCAAGTCTCAGTAAGTAAATAAATAAAAGATTCTACTTCCTCCGTTCCGCATTCCTCTCCTGTAATGTAGCCCACTGAGTGTGCGGGTACAGTCCAGCGCTCTTCACGTTGCTCCATGGGAACGGGGACTCGGGGAACCTGCACACAAATTCTAATAGCCTGGCTTACTGCTATTGCTGTGGGTAATAAATCGTCCTTCATTTCTGACCCAGGAGTCTTGTGTTTTCTTCCAGCACCCATAAAACTATACCAGGATAACTTGTTAGTTTTCAAGTGAGGTAAAATATTAGACTCTTCACAGTTCTCTGTAAGGATCTGTGAATTTACAGTTTCAGAGGGTGAGCTTCTCTTAGGTGCTGACAAGAACTTGGGTGTGGCCATAGGGCTGATGGCTGAAGGGGAATGGCTGAAAATCACGAAAGATGAGGAAGCCCAGGATCAGAGAGGGCCTGGATGTTGGCTGGGCTGCCCACATGAACCCCGGGGCTTCAGGGTAATGGCAGGACTTGGAATGAAATCCTAAAATTTCGGTGAAGAACAGGGTGACAAGAAGGTTATTAATAGTGCTGAAGAGGGGCTAGAGATAAAGGAGACAGTTTCAGCAGAGGAAACATATGTGCTCAAGGTGGTCATTGGGCAAGTACTGCGGAAGAATCATGAGGGTATGAGGAGGATATTCTTCTCCAGAACCTAAGGGCCTGGAGCTGGGATGTGCTGAATATCCTCTGCTTGCTCCTCCAGCTCACTCTCATACGCTGCTCCAGGCCACTGGAGGCTGACCTTTTTTTTTTTTTTTTTTGAGACAGAGTCTCACTCTCTCGCCCAGGCTGGAGTGCAGTGGCATGATCTCTGCTCACTACAACCTCCGCCTCCCGGGTTCAAGCGATTCTCCTGCCTCAGCCTCCCAAGTAGCTGGGATTACAGGTACGTGCCACCACGCCTGGCTAATTTGTGTATTTTTAGTCAAGATGGGGTTTCACCATATTGATCAGGCTGGTCTTGAACTCCCAACCTCAGGAGATCTGCCCACCTCGGCCTCCCAAAGTGCTGGGATTACAGGCGTGCGACCCCGCGCCCGGCCAGGAGGCTGATCTTTATGGACTACATGAATGGGCTCCCTTGCTCTCTGGCTCCTAGCTAGGCTCAGCCAATTACAGCCACAAACAGGAGACTGGAGAGTAAGAGAAAAATGAGTTTAGAGCACTTATTCTTCCCAGTCCCTCCCTCCTTGAGCCACATGCATTGGCTTCTGTGTTCTCTGTTCTGAAACTCTCCTCATTGCTCCAGTTGAGTGAGTGAGGGTGCTCTTTCTGGTCAGAACCTGAACTGGCAGCCTACATTCAGAGGCTACAGGAGCATCGGTATCCTCAGGGGACAGCCAAGGCTCGGTCAGCTGAGAGAGTGCAAGGATTGGGGAAGGTGTGCTGACCATGAACCAGGCAAAGGAATATTTATTGATTATCGTTAGTAGTTACAATTTATTAGGCACTTAGCATGTACCAGGGACTGTGCTAGATATTTTTCATGCTTTATTTATTTATTTAGAGATGGAATCTTGCTCTGTTGCCCAGCCTGGAGTGCAGTGGCGCAATCTTGGCTCACTGCAACCCCTGCCTCCCGCATTCAAGCGATTCTCCTGCCTCAGCCTCCCAACTAGCTGGGATTACAGGCACGCGCCACCATGCCTGGCTAATTTTTGTATTTTTAGTAGAGACGGGGTTTTGCCATGTTAACCAGGCTGGTCTTGAACTCCTGACTCCAGGCAATCTGCCCCCCTCAGCCTCCCAAAGTGCTGGGATTACAGGAGTGAGCCACTGCACCCGGCAGCATTATTATATTTAATGTTAATATCAATCAAATGAGTTAGCATTATTATCTCCACTTTGCAGACGAGGGAACTGAGGCTTATTGATATTCTGACACTTTCTAACTTATTCATCCACAAGGTCCTGACTTTCATTCCTTTAAATTCAGGCCAACCCGGTGGCTCACACATGTAATCCCAGCACTTTGGGAGGCCAAGGTGGGCAGATCACCTGAGGTCAGGAGTTCAAGACCAGCCTAGCCAACATGGCGAAACCCCCATCTCTACTAAAAATACAAAAATTAACCAGGCGTGGTGGTGTGCACTGTAATCCCAGCTACTTGGGAGGCTGAGGCAGGGGAATCGCTTGAACCTGGGAGGCAGGGGTTGCAGTTAGCCAAGATCACACCACTGAACTCCAGACTGGGTGACAGGGCAAGACTCCATCTCAAAAATAAATAAACAAATAAATAAATAATAAATAAATAAATTCAGATCATTATATCTGCCTTGTCACTTTGGTACTTAAATGACTTCATCTATGTTAGGTGCCCAGCGCACTCCCTAGCACACGGTTGGCACTCAGCACACGGCAGCTATTGTCATATCATCACAAGGCTATGGAAGCTGAAAGGAAAGCCTGCCCACAGGGAAGGGCTCCTGGCAGTGCCATCATTTGGAGCTAACAACAAAGGGGACGGTGCTTCCGGATGCTGTCCGGGGAGGAGAGCCCTACCAACATAAACAGAGCATTCCTCGCCCGCCAGCCCGTGCTGGGCATCGTCACTCCCAGCAATCCCAAAGGAAGGCTCCATTTGGCATATGAGGAAACCGAAGCATGCAAGGACTGGGTAATTGAGACCAAGGTTGAAGCCCAAGTGAGGGAGGGCTCCCTGGAGGAGTTGGCCTTTGAATGGAATAACCTGCAGAGGGCCGGACAGGATCGAAGATGGGAGGCTGGATGGTGGAGGGGTGAGTATTAGAAGGCACTGCCAGCTCCAGACAGGGGCTCTAACACAGAGAGGGTTAGGAAAGTGAGGTAGAGAGCAGCTGAATTAGAGCCCAGCTTTGTTTCTCTACTCTACAGCCTGCCTGGATCTCACAGACAGCTGCCAGCTCAGGGTGGGACCTCCCAGGCCCGAGAACTCCAGGCTGCCTCCTGCTCTCTGGGACCCCACTTGCCTGCTGCTTCCCAGTCTGGACTGCCAGGGCCCTGGATATGGCTCCACATAGAAAATAGGGTATCTATGAGAAAGCGTCAGGATTTCACAAAGCCTAGAGGTACTTGTACATCTGAAGAAAGACCAGAGGCTAATTCCAACATCATGGTTGTTTTCTTTTTCTTTTCCTTTTTTTCTTTTTGAGACAGGGTCTCACTCTGTCAGCCAGGCTGGAGTTCAGTGATGCAATCTCTGCTCACTACGGCCTCTGCCTCCTGGGTTCAAGTGATTCTCCTGCTTCAGCCACCCAAGTAGCTGGGACTACGGTGTGCACCACCACGCCCAGCTAATTTTTGTGTTTTTAGTAGAGACAGGGTTTTGCAATTTTGCTCAGGCTGGTCTTGAACTCCTGGCCTCAAGTGATCCATCCACCTCAGCCTCCCAGGCTGGAGTGCAGTGGTGCAACCTCTGCTCACTGCAACCTCTGCCTCCTGGGTGCAAGCGATTCTCCTGCCTCAGCCTCCAGAGTAGCTGGGATGACAGGCGTGCCTGGCTAATTTTTGTATTTTCAGTAGATACAGGGTTTCACCATGTTGGCTAGGCTGGTCATGAACTCACAAGTCATCCTTTTTTTTTTTTTGAGATGGAGTTTCGCTCTTGGCACCCGGGCTGGAGTGCATTGGCTCAATCTCGGCTCACTGCAACCTCTGCCTCCCTGGTTTAAGAGATTCTCCTGCTTCAGCCTCCCGAGTAGCTGGGATTGAGCCTGGCCAATACATCATGCTTACTTATTTCTGGCTGGACTCCTCCCAGCCTGGTATAGCAGTAATGATTGATCTCCTACTAATTAAAGACACTGGTCCATTCATATCTACATCCTTAAAATAACACAAAAGAGACAGGGAAGGTATTTCCTTTCTTTTTTTTTTTTTTGAGACGGAGTCTCACAGTCACCCAGGCTGGAGTGCAGTGGCACAATCTTGGCTCACTACAACCTCTGCCTCCCAGGTTCAAGCGACTCCCCTGCCTCAGCCTCCCTAGTAGCTGGGATGACAGGCATGCGCCACCACGCCCGGCTAACTTTTTTGTATTTTTAGTAGAGATGGAATTTCACCATGTTTTCCAGGCTGGTCTCGAACTCCTGATCTCAGGTGATCTGCCCACCTTGGCCTCCCAAAGTGCTGAGATTACAGGCATGAGCCACTGTGTCCAGTCCAAGTCATTTCCTTTTTAAAGCTCAAATTTATTGAGGCATGATTTATATACAATAACACCCTCTTAAGTGTACAGTTATATGAGTTTTGACAAACACATACAGTTGTGTAACCATCACCACAGTCAAGACACCCAACATTTCCATACCCTAGAAGGCTCCCTCACATCTCTCTCCAGTCAGCCCATAACCCTACTCCCGAATCCTGGCAACCACTTATCTATCAAATATTTCTGTCCCTATAGGTTTGCCCTTTTAAGAATATCACACAAATGGAATCATACAGTATGATTTGTGTGAACATATATTTTCATTTCTTTTGGGTAATCCTGGGAGTGGGACTGCTGAGTTGTGTGGTGTCATGTTTAATTTTACAAGAAATTGCCAAACTGTTTTCCAATACAATGTACCATTTTACATTTCCACCTGCAGGATATGAGAATTCCAGTTGCCTTTCGTCTTTTCCAGTACTTGGGATTGTCAGGTTTTTGTTTTTAGCAATTCTAATAGGTATGTAATGATATTTCATTTTGATTTTAATTTGCATTTCTTTAATGCAAGTCAGTTTTTTTTTTTTTTTTTTCTCAACAATACAGAGTCTTGCTCTGTGGCACAATTTCGGCTCACTGCAAACTCTGCCTCCCGGGATCAAGTGATTCTCCTGCCTCAGCCTCCCGAGTAATTGCTATTGCAGGTGCCCGTCACCACGCCCAGCTAATTTTTGTATTTTTAGTAGAGATGGGGTTTCACCACATTGGCCAGGCTGGTCTCGAACTCCTGACTTCAGGTGATCCACCCACCTCGGCCTCCCAAAGTTCTGGGATTATAGGTGTGAACCACTGTGCCCGGCCACGTCATTCTTTTTTAATAAACAAAACTTGTCTGGAGACGCAATGATTTAAAACGTAGGGACCCTCATGTGGAAACTAAAGTGGGTCTTTGATGAAGAATTTGTTCTAACAATTATATGGGCCTTTGCTCCACTGAGGTGGTGAGATCTTTCTCTGCCGTTGTCTGCAGAGAACTGCAGTTCTTCCTTCTGGTCAGGAGAGGGCAGGAGAGGGCAGAAAAATAAGTTGCCCTCGCGTCACCATTTTTTTTTTTTTTTTTTTTTTGGCTTGTCAGTCCCCAGTACCTAGAGTATTTGTATTTGCATGCATGATTATATTTATAGTTTTGCTTGAAAGTTTGCCCTTTCCTCTGAACCTAGTTAGCTGCTGCCTTGTGAGACTTGATTTCCCCAAAATTAACTTTGCAGACTGATTTAATGCCAAACTTAACCAATCTTGTTAAATCTTTCCCTGCCAAAGCATAACTGGCCTAATCTAAGACCTGAGCTTCCAAACCAAGCGACCTCTGTAGAATCCTTGCTACGTCTACCCTCCAGTGTCACCCACAGAGCTTGTGTTCGGGGTGACCACGAGCAGCTGAGCTGCATGAACCCCTGGTCCCCCTCTTCTCTAACTTTGCAGGAGCCAAAAGAGACTGAGGAAGGACTTCGTGAGGGACACGCCTCCAGATCCCAGTGGCTGCAGGCCATCCTCCCTAGGACGGGGGCTGGGGCTGCTCAGGCGGGCCACCGCACAGGTCTCCTGTGCCTGGGGCTGCAGAGCGCCCCCAAAGACGTACTGCAGCTTGAGCCCCCAGCTCCCCTCTGGCAGTTGGAACCAAAAGGTCCCGAGGAGGGTGGCAAACATCAGGAAGAGCTCTGTTGGAGCCAGCTGGTCCCCTGGGCACACACGATGCCCTGGAAACAAAAAAGTCAGAGGTGGCAGCTGTCCCTGTATCTGTCCCACCACGGCCCTACCCACCACCCAGGATCCAGCTCTGTGCTTAGTACCTGCAGAGAATGGCAGGAAGGCCTCTATGGGCACAAAGTTTCCATCCTTGTCCAAGAAGTGGCCAGGGTTGAACTGTTGATGGGTCTCCCAGCACTCAGGGTCGTAGAGCACAGAGGACAGGTTGGGTAAGATGATGGTGCCCTGCAAGAGAGGTGCTGGTGTGGTTCAGGGAGCTTCGGAGGGTGCCTAGTACCCAGCCCTGACACTGAGCCAAAGTGAGCTTGGAGAATACCCAGTGTGCCGGTGGGAGTAGGCCAGGGGACCTCGGGGACACTCAGCAGCCGGCCCTCAGGCTTCCCTTCCTCCAGGCTCCTATTAGTGAAGTTGCTGAGCAGGACACCCTCCTGGCTGAGGACCACCCAGCTTTGTCCCGAAGACTCCCAGCCACGTCTAGGGACATGAAGCTGTTGCCTCTTGCAGAGAAGGCCAGCAGCTGGGGGCATGTCTGGGAGGGACCGAGGACAATCTAGGACAACAAACCCCGGGGCTGGGGGTGTGTGCGCGTGGGTGTTAGAGGAAGAGACAGAACAAGGAGAAGCAGAATGGCAAACAGGCAAAGAAAGAGGAACTGAGTGGTGGAAAGACAGAGAGGAGGCAGAACGCTTCACTCTTTAGGGTTGCGGAGAGGAAAACATGAACCATCAGCCCAACTCTAACCCTCAATCTAACCCCAACCCTCACCTTCCCCCAAACCCAAACCCAAACCTTCCCTCTCACCCTCACCGCAGCCCTCACTCTATCTCAAAGGAGAAGTGAGTGATTAGAATCAGACCAAGCAGATGCGAGCGGGAGCGGGGTGACCTCTGTTCCTTCCATGTGGGCCCTGGGTCGACCAGAAACAGCACAAGGAGGCCAAAGTGAAGCCAGGTTGGGGCTGGTTATGATCCCAGGCCGTGGGACACTCAGCTCTGGGATTCTGGGGAAGGCCTCATACTCCAGGGCTCATTTACAAATACCACAAAATTAAACCAGCTACCCCTGTGGAGACCAGAGGGCTGACTACAGAATTCTTGATTTTGACCCAAAAAAGCTTGAAATTAAAAAAAAAAAAAGGCTCAGCAAGTTTGTAGCCTGCATTCCAAACAAAAGCCAACAAAGAATGCGGAAATGGAGCAGATGTTGGCCAGGCGCAGTGGCTCATGCCTGTAATCTCAGCACTTTGGGAGGCTGAGGCAGTTGGATCACCTGAGGTCAGGAGTTCAAGACCAGCCTGGCCAACATGGTGAAACCCCGTCTCTACTAAAAATACAAAATTAGCCAGCATGGTGGCCCAGTGTATCTGTAATCCCAGCTACTTGGGAGGCTGAAGCAGAAGAATTGCTTGAGCCCAGGAGGCTTGAACCCAGGAGGCAGAGGTTATAGTGAGCCAAGATCACACCACTGCACTCTGGCCTGGGTGACAGAGCAAGACTCTGTCTTAAAAAAAAAAAAAAAAAAAGCAGAAATTGAGCAGAGGTACTGTGTTTGCAGTACCGTAGGCTTTAAGCAAGGTGCCTCGTCCTAACTGCATGTACCAACAGGGCACCCAGACTAGGTCACTCTTTGGCTTTAAGCAGAGGTGCTGGGGAGGCCTGTGTTCTTGCTGCTGCCTGAGTGAGCATGGATTTCCCAATTCTAGTCATGGGAATTCCCCCATTTTCTCTACCTGGGATTAAGTAACCCTCTGCATTGCAACAGTTCTTACTAATCACCATCAGAGGAAGAGGCTCCTGGCAAGATGCTCTTTTCCCTCCGGAATTATTTGTGTCCTATTTTGGGTGAGGTTCTGGCTTCCTTGCAAAGTGACTGATCTTAGCTCATGGAATAGGTTCAGAGCATAGCCTATCCAGTAGGCAAAGAGGACAGTCCCCACGGCCCCCTCCACTTCCCCAGACTGTAGAGTCATCTACCTGCTGGGTACCTTCTGGGGTCTCTGTGCCAGCTTCTGCCCAGTAAATGGCAGTTTGGAATTCACAATCAAATAAAATGTCTGAGAAGAGAGACGGGCTGGAGGTACAACGACTGTATCGGGACTGTTGCTGTCAGCAGGATCACTCAACTGATGAAATGGTTAGAAACAGTTTAGGAATATCTGTGACATCTAATGATCTACTGTCAAGCTCTGATTCCACTTTCAGCAGACGTCTCTCACCCAAGTTGTAAAAGCTCAATATTGATTTCAGCTCTTTAATGAGACCCTGGAGCCTTTATCACAGAACTCCTAGAATCGAACAGGCAGGAAGGAGCTCTTAATAAGGAAATTTCTAATCCCACACTGCGTAACACAGAGCGAAACCCGGGCCCCCTCTTTTTAACTTGAGTTGGCACAGCTTCTAGACAACCTGGGCCTGGGTCCTCCTGCCACACGAGCAGCAAGACGACCTGATGCCCTGGTTCCATCCATGTTCCTAGAGACTCTTGACAAACCTGTGAACTTGCTGGCCAATTTCTGCCAAGGACAGATGGACAATGCAAAACATCTCCATTTTAACCCATTAGTTCACTTACCTAGAGTGGTATTTTAAGAGAAATGCAAACAGCAGGGGGTGTGGTAGAAAAAGAAAACACTTAGAGTACAAGGGACATGCATCTGAAACTCAGCTAAGTCACTTACTAGCTGTGTATTTGGGTGGTTTCTTGAGCTGTCTACACTGAAGTTTATCTATCTACAGAAAAGAAACAGCAACAAAGTATCCGAAGGATAGGGCTGCTGTGAAGAAAAACATGTGGAGGAGGGAAACTCACGTCTGGGAAAATTAATAAGTTAATAATGGGGTCAGGCTCAGTGGCTCATTCCCATCCTAACACTTTGGGAGGTAGAGGCAGGTGGATCACTTGAGGTCAGGGGTTCAAGACCAGCCTGGCGAACATGGTGAAACCCCGTCTCTCCTAAAAATACAAAACAAAACAAAACAAAAATTAGCTGGGCGTGGTGGCACGTGCCCGTAATACCAGCTACTCAGGAGACTGAGGTGGGAGAACTGCGTGAGCGCAGGAGCGGAGTCTGCAGTGAGCTGAGATCAAGCCACTGTACTCCAGCCTGGGCAAGAAAGTGAGACTCCGTGTCAAGAAAGAAAGTTCGTAATGGCATCTTGGCAGGGCCTTGGAGTCGAGTCTGCCTTGCACCAGGGTCGCGAATGCTGAACAAAGACTCTCCTGGTGGAGAAGATTGGGCCCCCCACCTCCCTTTCCCATCCCTTTGCTGGTGTGCTGCATGGCACCATTGCCACTTCCACTAAGAACAGGCTGGAATATCAGGGCAGAGCCAAAGCTCCTTCCTGAGGAGTCTCAGGGCTCCCGCCACCACCTCTCCACACAGAAGAATCAGCCTGCACCGGGGCACCAACATGAGTGACTCATTTTCATTAAAATGGCAACCCCACCACCTACACATGCTGGTGTGTTCCCCCAATGAGCCTTGACTCCCAGGATACACGCCTTTGTGTAATCCCCTCCCCTTGAGGATAGGATGGATTTAGTAACTCACTTCTAACAAATAGAAAATGGGCTGGATGCGATGGCTCACACCTGTAATCCCAGTACTCTGGAAGGCCAAGGTGGGAGGATCACTTGAGCCCAGGAATTTGAGACCAACCTAGGCGACATGGTGAAACCCCATCTCTACCAAAAATTTAAAAATTAGCCCAGTGTGGTGGCACGTGCCTATAGTTCCAGCTACTTAGGAGGCAGAGGTGGGAGGATCACCCAAGCCTGGGAGATCAAGGCTGCAGTGGGCCACTATTGTGTCACTTCACTCCAGCCCAGGCAACAGAGGGAGACACTGTCACAAACAGTAACAACAAACCCAACAGTTAGAATATGGCAAAAGCGGCCGGGTGCGGTGGTCACACCTGTCATCCAAGCACTTTGGGAGGGCGAGGCCGACCGATCACCTGAGGTCAGGAGTTCAAGACCAGCATGGCAAAACCCCATCTCTGGCAAAACCCCAACGTGGCAAAACCCCATCTCTACTAACGAATACAAAAGTTAGCTGGGCATGGTGGCACATGCCTGTAATCCCAGCTACTCAGGAGGCTGAGGCAGAATCGCTTGAACCCAGGAGGCAGAGGTTGCAGTGACCCAAGTTCCTGCTACTGCATTCCAGCCCGGGGCAACAGAGCGAGTCTCAAAAAAAAAAAAAAAAAAAGCCAAAGTGATGGGATATCACACCTAAGATTAGGTTACCAAAAGACTGTTGTTCCTATTTTTATTTATTCATTTTTGAGATGGAGTCTACTCTGTTCCAGGCTGGAGTGCAGTGGCGCGATCTCGGCTCACTGCAACCTCCACCTCTCCGAGTTCAAGCAATTCTCCTGCCTTAGCCTCCCAAAGTGCTATCACCTGAGGCAGGCTGATCACCTGAGGTCAGGAGTTCTAGATGAGCTTGGCCAACATGGCGAAACCCCGTCTCTACTAAAAATACAAAACTTAGCCAGGCACAGTGGCACACACCTGTCATCCCAGCTCCTTGGGAGACTGAGGCAGAATAGCTTGAACCCAAGAGGCAGAGACTACAGTGAGCTGAGATCAAGCCACTGCACTCCAGCCTGGGTGACAGTGAGACAGTGGGACTCCATCTCAAAAAAAAAAAAAAAAAAAAAAGACTAGGAAAATAGAGGTTAAAAGTAAATAAATAAACTTCAACTGTGTTATTTTGACTGCCTGTAGGAATGAAAGGAATTTTACCTCTTAAAAGGAATTGGGATAAGAAGCCACTGCCATCTTGAAGAATATTTCTGCCTCTTTTAAAAACTCTTGCTTAAAGCACTTCTCACTACATTGTCCGCTGGCCCACAGAAGAATACTGTGAATGATCCTTGTCATAACTTACAGGCACCTGATAAGCCAAAGCTTTCCCAGTACAGGCATGCTTCCTTTTATTACATAACTCATAATTAATTGAGGTTTCCTTTTATTCCCTTCACTCCAGTAAAATCCAGACTCAAGTTTTATGTACATACGCTGCGGCTGTTCTTGGCTTGCCTTATTTCTATACCTTTCTCCTACCTCTCTCCTTATTCCGCACTTGTTCTCTTAACTTTGCTATAAAATGAAAGAGACAAGAAAGGCATTTCTGCTAGAAACTACTTTTAAGGAGATAATACAAAATACGGACCAAGCCTAAGGCACATAAAGTGCAAATGGCCTAAATCTTCACCAGAAGGGTTAAAATTGCAAAACATCTATTTGGTGGGACATTATGCAGCCATTTAGAATGATGTAGAGGCCGGGCGAGGTGGCTCACACCTGCAATCCCAGCACATTGGGAGGTCTAGGCAGGCAGATCACCTGAGGTCAAGAGTTCGAGACCAGCCTGGCCAACATGGGGAAACTGTCTCTACTAAAAATACACACACACACACACACACACACACACACACAAAATTAGCCGGGCGTGGTGGCACACACCTGTAGTCCCAGCTACTTGGGAGGCTGAGGCAGAAGAATCACTGGAACACAGGAGATGGAGGTTGCAGTGAGCTGAGATCACACCACTGCACTCCAGCCTGGGTGACAGAGCAAGACTCCATCTCAAAAATAAATAAATAAATATATTAATTCATTCAGATCATTATATATATTTTTGAGACTCTGTCTCAAAAAAAAAAAATTATGTAGAGCAGTGGTTTTCAAAGTGTGGTCCCGGACCCACAGCATCAGCATCACCTGGCAACTTGTCAGAAAGGCAAATTCTCAACCCACCCTAGACTGAGAATGTCTGGGGAGGGGCCCAGCAGTGTCTGCTTTAACAAGCCCTCCAGGTGATTCTATATACTCCATGGAAGTTTGAGAACCGCTGCTATAGAAGAGTCGGAATTTTATATGTATATGTAATTTTTTTTTTTAAGGTGGAGGCTCGCTCTGTTGCCAGGCTGGAGTGCAGTAGCGTGATCTCGGCTCACTGCCACCTCCGCCTCCCAGTTCAAGCGATTCTCCTGCCTCAGCCTCCTGAGTAACTGGGATTACAGCACACACCACCACGCCCGGCTAATTTTGTATTTTTAGTGGATACGGGGTTTCACCATGTTGGCCAGAATGATCTCTAGCTCTTGACCTCATGATCTACCTGCCTCAGCCTCCCAAAGTGCTGGGATTACAGGCATGAGCCACCATGCCTGGCCCTGAATGATGTATTAAGTGCAATGAAGGATTCAGAATGATATATTCAGCATAATTTCAACTATGTAAAATATACGTGTGCAAAAAAAGATTGGGAAGTGTTGCATTATCATGTCTGCAAGGGTGATCTCTGGACAATGGGAAACTTTAAAAAGTATCCCTCAGTGAGTACATCCTTTAGATTATATATATACATATATGTGTGTGTGTGTGTATATATATATATATATATATATATTTTGTTTGTTTGTTTGTTTTGAGACAGAATCTCACTCTGTCACCCAGGAGGGAGTGCAGTGGTGCAATCATGGCTCACTGCAGCCTCAACCTCCCGGGTTCAAGCGATCCTCCTGCCTTAGCCTTCCAAGTATCTGGGACTACAGGCATGAGCCACCATGCCTAGCTAATATTTTCTTTAAGTTTTATAGAGACAGGGTCTTGCCATGTTGCGCAGGCTGATCTTGAACTCCTAGGCTCAAGCAATCCTCCGACCTCAGCCTCCCAAAGTCCTGGGATGGTAGGTGTAAGCCATGGCACCTGACTGCATCCTTTTATAATCACAACTCCCACCCCAGATGCAGAGAAAGAGAGACAGAGAGTGTGTGATTGATAGCCGGCAGGTTGGCAGAAGCCGTAGCAGGTGGCTGTGCTAGGTAGGAAGGATGCTTTCTGCAGGTGTGGGGCCACGTAGGGCCACCTACCTTGCTCACGGGATAGCCGCACACGGGTGGAGGTCACACACTGGCGCACGGCACCCACGGCCACAACGCTGCTGAGGCGCGGCATCGCGTGGAGGACAGCACAGGTGTAAGGCAGTTGCTTGCGGTCTTCATTGCAGACAACTGGGGCCGTGCCCAGCACCTCGTCCAGCTCCTGCTGCACCCTCTCTGCAGGTGGCTCAGTATGGGTCTGGGGAAGGGCTTGTGCCCTGACCTCCCCATCCTGCCTCACCACCTCCGTCCCCACTCAGGACACTGCTGCTGAGGCTTGTGGGCCTTAGGTCACCCCAAACCACCTTGCCACCCCTGGTGTCACAGGAGCAGATCCTCCTCTGAGGCAGAGCTTCTTACGAACAAGAGAAAGCACCAGATTTGAGAACTGCTATGTGTCAGGTGCTCTATATAAAGAGTAATGTGGCTGCGTGCAGTGGCTCACACCTGTAACTCCAGCACTTTGGGAGGCCAAGATGGGTGGATCGCCTATGGTCAGAAGTTCGAGACCAGCCCTGGCCGACATGGAGAAACCCCATCTCTACTAAAAATACAAAAAAAAAAACTAGCAGCTTGCGGTGGTGCGCCTATAATCCCAGCACTCAGGAGGCTGAGCCAGGAGGATTGCTTGACCCCAAGAGGTAGATGTTGCACTGAGCCAAGATCACACCACTGCACTCCAGCCTGGGCTACAGAGTGAGACTCCGTCTCAAAACAAACAAAAAACTCAACAAACAGGCCAAAAAAGACAGCAAAAGACAAGGACCTTGAACCCAGGTCTCCCGACTCCAGTGTGGTGCTCCTCGCACTGCCTGGGAAGCCGGAGGTTCATAATTGTCTGATAGCTCCAACCAGACACTTTTAAAAAATTTGTTGAGTGCTGAGCGGCTGTGTGCGGTGACTCACGCCTGTAATCCCAGCACTTTGGGAGGCAGAGGCGGGCAGATCATGAGGTCAGGAGATCAAGACCATCCTGACTAACATGGTGAAACCCTGTCTCTACTAAAATACAAAAAAATTAGCTGGGTGTGGTGGTGGGCACCTGTGGTCCCAGCTACTTGGGAGGCTGAGGCAGGGGGATCGCTTGAACCTGGAAGGTGGAGGTTGCAGTGAGCCCAGATTGCACCACTGCACTCCAGCCTGGTGACAGAGCAAGACTCAGTCTTAAAAAAAAAAAAAAAAAAAACAGCTGAGCATGGCCATAGGAAAGTCAGTGTCTGCCTGCGGCTGTGGCTCCAGCTACCCTAGAGGTGGCTTTGTGCAGAGATTCCTTGAGTACCGTCACTTGACTGTGCCCTTGGTGGGGGGGGTCCCATTCCCCCCACCTCCCATTCCAAGTAGCTTTTCAGAAACCTTCTTCCCGCCTCACACCATGCTCTCCTGGAGCCGAGTTCTGTTCAGTGGTTTTCACCACCATGTCCCCTCGGCAGTTGACTTCTACAGCACTCAAAATGTCTTAGATTAGACTCCTTAGATTCTGCACCAAGTCCACAATTTTTGCGATCCCCCTACCATCCTGCATTTGACAGGCGAGGAAACTGAGGCTCAAAGCCTTCCAGCTAATGAATGGCAGGACCAGGATTCACCCACACGTGTCTGACCCTGTTTCTTCCTTCTGCCTGAAGTGCCGTGGGGCTGAGAGGGAGGAGGGTTCATCTGCCCACCCCTTTGGGGCCTCCAGCTGCAGCACAGATTTCCTACCTGGAGCAGTGTCTCTCGGTGCAGCTGCCACAGATTTCCAAGGACAGGGAAGGGGAGTGGGCCAGGAGGAAGGCGGCTCCCGTCCCAGCAGAAGGTACCGAGTTTCAGGAGCAGGAAGGAGACGGCCAGTAGAGCCAGCCCCCTCGGCAGGGTCAGCATCTCGCTGGTCCTGTGTCTCCTCTCCCTGCTTTTGCTCTGGGTCCCAAGGCTCTGACGCACTCCAGCCAGCTGGCTGTCCGCAGCGCCTGGCCTTGCTTTTATGCCGGTGTCCCTAAGCAGCGTCGTGGAGGGAGGCAGACCCAGGAGCCCTTCCCAGTGGAGCAAATCCATTTGGCCACACCAGTCACACCTGGCCCATGCCACTCACCAGGGCAGCAGGGCTGTGGCCTGGGGCAGGTGTGCCTACGTCAGCATCATCCCCACCTCCGGCCCTCGAAGCTCATCCCTGGTGAGGCCCCTCTCAGCCTTTATCAGGGTCAGCCAGCTGCATGGCTCAGCTCAGGGAGGGACAAGGGGCAGCCGCTAGCAGTGGCAGTGTCTCCCCTCAGGACACCTGCTTCCATCTCGACACGCCTGAAGCTGGCCTCCTGCTCGCCTCCGCCCGGATGCACAGCAGCCTGGCCTGAGGTCTCTTCAGCTGAATCCACATGTTTCTCAGCGGTCAAGTTCAGTAGCCTTTTCTTTCTCCCTCTTTCTCAGTTCAAGTGATTCTCCTGCCTCAGCCTCCCAAGTACTGAGTAGCTGGGATCACTGGTGCCCACCACCAAGCCCAGATAATTTTTGCAGTTTTAATAGATGGAGATGGGGTTTCATCATGTTGGCCAGGCTGGTTTCAAACTCCTGAACTCAGGTGATCCGCCCACCTCAGCCTCTCAAAGTGCTGGGATCACAGGCGTGAGCCACCACACCTGGCCTCTTTCTTTCCCCTTTTTTTCCTTCCTTTCTTTCTTTTCCTTTTTCCTCTTTTCTTTCCCTCCCTCCCTCTCCTCTTTCTTTCTTTCTTTTCTTTCTTTCCTACCTTCCTTGTTTTTTTCTTTCCTGTCTCTTCTCTTTCTCTCTCTCTCTGTGTCTTTCTTACTTTTTTTGCCAGTGTCTCACTGTGTCACCCAGGCTGGAATGCAGTGGCATGATCATAGCTCACTGTAACCTCAAATTCCTGGGCTCAAGCAGTCTTCCTGCCTCAGCCTCCTGAGTCTCTGGGACTACAGAGGCACCACCATACTCGGCTATGTAGGCTTCCCTTAGGTTTCAACTGTCTTGGAACCAGACTGCTGGCGTTGAAAGCCCAGCTCTACTCTTCCTGGTTTTGTGACCTTGGGCAAATATTTAGCCTCCCCCGCCTCAGCTTCTCATTTGTACAACGAAGAGAAGAGTATTTTAGCCAACTGCCTCATAGAGCTACTGTACCAATACCCAGCAAGAGACAGATGTCACAGTCCAGTTGGGTAAACAGGATAGTTTAATTAAGAGACTGTTTGCAAAGGTGTGTTAGGGAATCCATAGGCGTAATGCCAGATACGATGGAGACTCATTTCACTCGAGGCTTAAGAGTCATGGGACAGTGTTCCTGGGTACAGAGGCGCAGTTTGGAAAGATGAAAACGTTCTGGAGGTGGATGGTCATGATGGTCGCACGACAATAAGAATGTACTTAATCCCACTAACTGTACACTGAAAAATGGTTAAAATAGTAACGTTTACTTTGCATCTATTTTACTAAATTTTTTTTTTGATGGAGTTTCGCTGTTGTTGCCCAGGCTAGAGTGCAATGGTGCAATCTGGGCTCGCCGCAGCCTCTGCCTCCTGGGTTCAAGCAGTTCTCCTGCCTCAGCCTCCCGAGTGGCTGGGATTACAGGCGTGCGCCACCACGCCTGGCTAATTTTTTGTATTTTTAGTGGAGATGGGGTTTCTCTATGTTTGTTAGGCTGGTCTCAAACTCCTGACCTCAGGTGATCCGCCCGCCCTGACCTCCCTAAGTGCTGGGATTACAGGCGTGAGCCACCTCACCCGGCCTATTTTACTCAATGTTTAAAGAGTCAAGGGACCGAGATATCGGCGGCCCGGAGCCCCTACGTGGGTAGCGAGGTTGTTGACAAGCTCATGCCGTTCCCTCTGCTCAGAGCACCTCACTCCTGCCTCTCCGTCTCTGGAGTTTCTACCTGCCTTATCTCAAGTTGATGTGATGATAATGATGCTAGCCCCACAGGGCTAGGGGCTAAGCTGAGCTGTGTGGTGTGAAAGTGCTCTGGGTTGATCGTGCTGTTTGTACTCTGCTTGTACAAATGGCAATACCGCTGCAAATTCCACAAACCCCTGCCTTCTGTCTCCAACAAAGCACACCCCTCCCTCCTCCAAACACTGCTGGAAAGACTGCAGGCCTCTGAAAGCTTCACTAGCAACTGCACCAATCTCTGCCACCTGCAAACACACCAGGCGTCTCCCTGGCACTCCCTGCTTTGTTCTGGGCTGAGACTGGCTCTGTTATCACTGCGTTCACCCCACCTTGATTACACAGCATGACCAGTTCAAGGGCAGATGCCAGTTCCCCCTTTCTTTGGGTTTCTCTAACAGCGTCAGCGACTGCTTGGAGCCCCGAGCTGCGACTGAGTGATGTGACTCACTGGTAGAAGGACCTAGTGGCCCCCAAGTCCCTGTCCTATGGTGCTCAGCCCTCTGCTGTGTGAGCCACCAGTGAGCCCTTCCTAACAGCCCCTCATACTGCTTTCCTTTTTTTTTTTTTTTTGAGACAGAGTCTCGCTCTGTCATCTAGGCCGGAGTCCAGTGGCACGATCTCGGCTCACTGTAACCTCCACCTCCCGGGTTCAAGCAAGTCCCTGCCTCAGCCTCCCCAATAGCTGGGATTATAGATGCCTGCCACCATGCCCGGCTAGTATTTTTTTAATAGAGATGGGGTTTCACTATCTTGGCCAGGCTGGTCTTGAACTCCTGACCTCGTGATCCACCCACCTCGGCCTCCCAGAGTGCTGGGATTACAGGCGTGAGCCACCTTGCTGGGCCCTTGTGCTGCTTTTATACATCACCACCAGGCCCTTGTTTGACCATCTCCTCTTTCCCCTGCAGTGACAGCTGCTTGAGGCCAGGGACCCTCCTCAACTAAATATCTTGCATGTAATCTGGTGCACTGTTCCAGGGTTCAGTGGAAATCAGGTGCTTTGGTAATTTGGAGGGTGGCTGTGGTGGGTGGCGCGCGTGGACACTAAAGTGTAGTAGAGGCTTCAGCGCGGATGATGGTAGTTGGGCACTGGCTGTGTTGGTTGGTAACTGTGGTTTTGGAGATGGAGCCAGGATAGAAACATGGGCCTGTCACCTGCCTCGTGACCCGCTGATCACATTCCATTTGGGCTCCAGCTGTCGTCTGTTATCGTGGCGGGGAATGTTTCTCGGAGACTCCTTAAAATCAGATAGTGCATTTGAAACCTTTTCTTTTTTTTTTTTTTTTTTTGAGACGAAGTCACCCTCTGTCACCCAGGATGGAGTGCAGTGGTGTGATCTCAGATCTTGGCTGACAGCAACCTCCACCTCCTGGGTTTAAGCAATTCTCCTGCCTCAGCCTCCCAAGTAGCTGGGATTACAGGCACGCACCACCACACCTGGTTAGTTTTTGTATTTTTAGTGGCGATGGGATTTCACCGTGTTGGCCAGGCTGGTCTCAAACTCCCGACCTCAAGTGATCCGCCTATCTCGGCCTCCCAAAGTGCTGGGTAGCCTTTTCTTAAAAGTTTATCATCCCAAAGGGAGATTTGCCCGCTTGGCATTTCCAAGTGTGTTGAACTTTGACAAACTTCCTTCCCTCCCTCCTTACCCAAGGGTCATAGCATGATGGCAGTAAGGGTGGGACGCAGTACTGGGAACAGAGACACAACCAGCACACTAGGCCAGAGTGTGATCGGATTCCAGGGTGACCGGTCACAGGGATTTGGAGCAGAGGCCGTGGGTGACTGGCCAGTCACACAGCTGGGTATGGTGGCACGCACCTGTAGTCCAAGCTACTCGGGAGGCTGAGGCAGGAGAATCGCTTAAACCTGTGAGGCAGAGGTCGCGGTGAGCCGAGATTGTGCCACTGCACTCCAGCCTGGGAGACAGAGCGAGACTCTGTCTCAAAAACAAGCAAGCAAACAAACACTCTCATTTCAACTAAGATGACAGATGACAGCTGCGCCCCTGTATGACATATTTCCACACCAAATTCTAAACCCATCCCCTCTCCAATGCTGCGAAGGCTGTTATGTTACAGCTCTGTCTACTCGCAGATGAAGCAGGCAGGGCTCAGCAGGTGCAGTGATTTGCTGGAGGGCTACGATGCTAACCCAGGCCTTCGGTCTCCAAGTCCAGTTTTCTCTTTCCACAGCTGCCTCCAGCTGGAACAGGCTGGCATTCTCATAGGGAAGGTTCCAATATGCTAAGAGAACACACACGCGAGGAACCAGAGCTAGTGACACTGCCAGAGCTTCTGGTCTGGCCTCAGAGGCCTCCTTCCTGCGGCTCACATGGCCTCCAGGTCTGCCGCATGTTTCCCGTCTGAGGCTGCATCCAGGGCCTCAGAGCTGGCGCACTGTCCTCTCCTCCTCCCTGTCTGTCCACAGACCCCATCCACGGGAAGGCCCCTTCCGCGGCCCTTGGAGAAGGAATGCTGGATCGACAGCTTCAGCCAAGGGCCTGTGCCCAGGCACAGCAGGCTGTTTGTGTTTGATTTCTGTGTGATTTGCTTCATACTGGATATGGCTTGAGACAACTTAAATCTCCATGAAACTTTCTTCATCAGCAAAATGTGCTTAATTATAGCTACCTTGTAAAGTGGTTGAGAAAATCAAGTAAGGTGATGCTGAAAGTACCCAGTACAGTGCTTAGCACACAGCTGCCCCTGAGTGCTGAGGAAATGCGCACAGAAGCAGTGTCTGCTGTTTCCAGGCCTGGCTCGTAACACTTTCTGCTCGACATTCTATGCTCTCTTCTCTGATCAGGACAGCGGATCCAGCAGAGAACCTCCAATCTAGAGGTTTGCAGGGTGACCAGAAGGGGGGGAGCCTGGGTTCAGGAACGCACGGGCAGAACTTTCATTCCACCCCTCCACAGACCACACTGCTCTGCTACAGGAGTTTGGTTACTGTAGTAAACTGCTAAAAGCCTGTGCTTGCTTCTTACAACTGTTAGCCTACTCGGCAACAGAAAATTATGAGCTGGGAAATCACAAAATGGCGCTATGGAAATATTAAAAATCCAATTTAGCCTGGGCACGGTGGCTCATGCCTATAATCCCAGCTCCTTGGGAGGCCGAGGCGGCAGATCACCTGAGGTTAGGTGTTCGAGACCAGCCTGACCAACATGGTGAAACCCTGTCTCTACTAAAAATACAAAAATTAGCCGGGCGTGGTGGCAGGCACCCGGGCAGTGATGGTGGGCGTGGTGGTGGTGGGATTACCTAGCTACTCTGGAGGCTGAGGCAGAAGAATCGCTTGAAACTGGGAGGCAGAGGTTGCAGTGAGCTGAGATGGTACCACTGCACTCCAGCCTGGATGACAGAGTGAAACTCCATCTCAAAACAAAACAAACAACAATAACAAAATCCAATTTAAAGACAATATGCAAAAATAAAAAGCCAAAATAACTCGATGTCCATCAAAAGTGGACAGGTCCTACACATACTGCATCAAAAGCTACCTTCTCAGTGAGATTTTCCCTGGACAGCCTATCTAAAATTTTACCCACTGGTCCTGATATTTCATATCCCTTTCTCTGTTTTATTTTTCCTTCTTAGCCCTTATCATTATCTAATACCATATACCACATACCTTACTTAGTGACTGTCCTCCCAATAGAACGTGAACTTCATGACAGTAGACTTATTTTATTCATTACTATACTAGGTCAGTTCCTAAAACAATGCCTGCCATATACTAGATGTTCGAAGATTTGTTGAATGAAACATATGGATCTCTATAAGGAAGTTATAAAATCATCAAAATGCTTCTGACAAATATTTAATGATGAGAAAAAATGTTCTTTTTTGATTTTTTTCAACTGAGATGGAGTCTCCTTAGGTTGCCCAGGCTGTTCTTGAACTCCTGGCCTCAAGTGATCTCTCAGTCTTGGCCTCCTGCAAAGGGCTGGGATTACACATGTGAGTGAATGCACTCAGCCAGAAAATGTCTCTAACATGTTGAGATCATACAAATTGTTTAAGTTATTCCAATTTTGTTTTTAAAAGTTGGTCTAGTGCCAGGCGCGGTGGCTCACCCCTGTAATCCCAGCACTTTGGGAGGCTGATGTGGGTGGAGCACAAGGTCAGGAGTTTGAGACCAGTCTGGCCAAAATGGTGAAACCCTGTCTCTACTAAAAATACAAAAATTAGTAGGGCATGGTGGCACGTGCCTGTGGTCCTCGCTACACAGGAGGCTAACGCAGAAGAATCACTTCAATCTGGGAGGCAGACGTTGCAGTGAGCTGAGATCACGCCACTGCACTCCAGCCTGGGCAACAGAGCAAGACGCCATCAAAAAGAAAGTTGGTCTATGAAGAATGCTATTATGTGTTTAGAAAAAAAAAAAGCCTGGAAAAATATAGATCAAATCGTTAGGGTATGATTAAGATGTGTCTCTATACATTTTCTATATTTATATACTATTGGATTTCTAACAAAGAGAAGTATGCATAATGTTTTTGATAATCTTTTAAAAAGCTGGAAGACCGAAGTGGGCGGACCACTTGAGCCCAGGAGTTCAAGATCAGCTTGGGCAACACAGTGAAACAGCCTTAAAAAACAACAAGAGGCCAGGCACAGGTGCTCACACCTATAATCCTGGCATTTTGGGAGGCCAAGGTGGGCAGATCACCTGGGGTCGGGAGTTCAAGACCAGCCTGACCAACATGAAGAAACCCCGTCTCTACTCACAATACAAAGTTAGCCAGGCATGCTGGCATATGCCTGTAATCCCAGCTACTTGGCAGGCTGAGGCAGGAGAATCGCTTGAACCCGGGAGGCAGAGGTTGCAGTGAGCTGAGATCATGCCACTGTGCTCTAGTCTGGGCAACAAGAGTGAAACTCTGTCTTCAAAACAAAACAACAACAAAAATGAACAAAAAACAAAGCAAAACACATATGCTTAGAAAAGCTACAAAGAACACAGCAATATAACATTGGTTATTTCTGGGTGATGGATGCTTCAGTAGTGCTGTGTCACTACTCTAAAATGTAGTGGCTTAAAAGAACATTATTTTGCTCAGATTTGGGAAGGGCTCAGAGGGGCGGTTCATCTCTGATCAGCTGGGATAGCTGGGGCTGGAGCCAGTTCCACTTCCAAAATGGCATCTTCACTTGCATGTCTGATGCCTCAGTACTCCTCAGCCTTACTCCATCTCCTCATATCTCAGCCTCCAGGGTCTCTCCATGTGGCTTGTACTTCTCACAGTATGTGGTCTCAGGATGGTTGCACTGCTTACATGACAGCTGGCTCCCAAGAGATGGTTAAGTTTGAGCTACTAGGCCACACGGGGCTTTGTGCGGAACTGGCACACTATCACTTCTCCCATATTCTATTGGTCAAAGTGATCACAGGGCCCACTGCAATCCAAAGGGGTAGAGAAATAAACTATACCTCTTGATGGGGCAGTGGCAAAGGCACTTTACAGGAGAGCATGTAAGATGGGAGATGAAGCTGCGGCATTTTTGGAAAACACAGCCTGCCACATTAAGGCTATATGCAATTTTTGTTTTCTTCATTGTACCTTTCTGCATTTCCCAAATTTTGTACAATAAGCATGTATCACTTTTTTAATTAAAAAAACTATTAAAAGCAATATGGCACACAACCATCAGTGCAAGATGAAGTTCCAGTTAGCTGAGTCTTTCTGTGTCCTTATGGCTCATTACTTTTCATGCTATGCCCTGTTTCTAGGTGAATAATCAGAAAAGGGGCTGTCACATCAAGAAGCTATTCACTAAATGTTGGGCATTTTTATTTTCTGAAGTCATTCCATATAAAGGCCTCTTTCCCTTAAAGCTACTTTGCCTCTCTGAAGCAATTACATTCCTTTTTGCCATGACCACAATTAAAGAAAGTCAACAACACCGATTTGTATTAATAAATATTCATGGAGCATCCACGTATGAGGCACCATTCAAGTCTGCTGAATACTGTGATATTTATCAAGCATGTTTATGTGTAAAATATAACACTTAGAAACATAAAATCACCTATCATATGCAAAGCAAAAGGAAACTAACCTTAAAGTAGATGTATCAGCAAGGTGTTGCAGGAACCCAGAGAAATTTGGTTTGAACAGCAAGGTTTTGTGGAGGAGATACAATTCGAACTGAGTTTTTTGTTTTTTTGTTTTTTGTTTTTAAAGTCATGGCTTTGGTTGATTCCTTTGATCCAAGAGAGGATGAAGGAATTCCAGGCTGAGAAAATAGCAAAGACTTGAAGGTGTGAAAGTATATGGCCTGTAAATTTTAGTAACATTGAGTGGAAAAAGAGGGTTGGAGCCAGATAAAGAACACCCTTGACTGCCAAGACAAGGAATAGGGTCCATTCCATAGGCAGCCATCCCTGACAACTATTTTTTTGTTTTTTGAGATGGAGTCTCACTCTGTCACCCAGTCTGGAGTGCAGTGGCACGATCTTGGCTCACTGTAACCTCCACCTCCTGGATGCAAGCGATTCTCTGCCCCAGGCTTTCTAGTAGCTGGGATTACAGTTGTGCGCCACCACGCCTGGTTCATTTTTGTAGTTTTTAGAAGAGACGGGATTTTGCCATGTTGGTTAGGCTGGTCTCAAACTCTTGACCTCAAGTGATCCACCAGCCTCGGCCTCCTAAAGTGCTGAGATCACAGGTGTGAGCCACTATGCCCGGGTTCTCTGACAACTTTATGGGGGTGAAGTCTTCAATCAATATATATATATTTTTTTGAGATAAGGTCTTGTTCTATCACCTAGGCTGGAGTGCAGTGGCATGATCATGGCTCATGACAGCCTCAACCTTCCCAGGCTGAAGTAACATTCCCACTTCAGCCTCCCTAGTAGCTGAGACTACAAGCATGTGACACCACGCACAGCTGATTTTTTTTTTTTTTTTTTTTTGGTAGAGCTGGTGTTTCACTATGTTGCCCAGGCTGGTCTCAAACTCCTGGGCTCAAGCAATCTGCATTCCTCAGCTTCCCAAAGAAGTGGTGGGATTATAGGCATGAGCGACCATGCCTGGCCAACTTGTATTTTTGGTCTATATGTTGGCAGTGGCATATCCAATGGTACAGAGAGGGACACAGGAAGGGAGACCCATTAAGATGCTATAACTACAATATAAAAAGAAGGGACGTGGGCCTGTAGAACTAGGGTGGAGGGACAGGGGGTGACCTGGCTGAATTTGGAGAAGAGGCAGGAGAGTTAAAGATGAACTCAGGTTTCTAGTATGAAAGACGAGGTGGTCAGTGGTACTACTAAGTCAAGGAGTGCTATTTGGGGTGCCTAGGGGACGCCCAATGGAGAGACTTGGTGACCAGTCCTAAGGAGGGGCCATGCCCACAGTTGAAGGTTTGTCACTATATTCCAGGAGTGAAACGACCCATACAGGGAGATAACACAGAGTGGGCAGAAGTCAGGGAAATATTTTCTTTAAAGGGACAAAGCAGGCTGAGCAAGATGGGAGGAGAACCAAGAGATGAGAGAAGACAGAACTGAGAGAGAAGAGAACTGAGAGAGGACGGAACTGAGAGAGGACAGAACTGAGGACAGAACTGGGAGAGGATGGAACTGAGAGAACGGAACTGAGAGAGAACAGATAACTGAAAAGAGAGAGAAAAGACAGAAAGTAACTGACAGAGAACAGACAGAGAGAACGTATCTGTTCGTGTAGAGACAGATCTACCGGAACTGAGAGAACAGAACTGAGAACAGAACTGAGAACAGAACTGAGAGAATGGAACTGAGAGAGAACGGAACTGAGAGAACAGAACTGAGAGAGGACAAGTCAGTGTCTTGTCAAAAGAGACTCAGGAAGACCATGTAGGGCCTCGTTCCGCTGACCTTGTTACTTTCTTAGAAGATAAATCTAGTGCCTCAGTAAAAAAGTGCTTACCGTTTAGATTGGTGCTGCCCAGCGGAACTTCCTGCAGTGATGGAAACGTCCCGTAGCTGCACTGGACAGCACAGCAGGCACAGGTCGCATGCAGCTACTGAGTGCTTGAAATGTGACACCCACGGAACTGAATTTTTAACTTTAGAGTCAAGCCCCTGGGTTCTCCAGGCAGTGCAGTTCCTTTAGAAAAATGACCGGGTATGATATAATTTCTACCAAGGGCCAGCAAATACCGAAGAGTTTAAAAGCTTTCTTGGCTGCATTCAACACAGTACGGTCAGAAACTTCAGAATGAGCACCCTTTTGAATGGGTACTAACTTTCAATGGGTGAATCTGAATGAATTAGCTGAAAGAGTAATTATATTGTTTGGATGGCTAAGAATCCTTAACAAACTATTCCTTTATTTATTATTTTTTGAGACAGAGTCTTGCTCTGTCACCCAGGCTGGAGTGCAGTGGTGCAATCTCAGCTCACTGCAGCCTCTGCCTCCCGGGTTTCAGCAATTCTCCTGCCTCAGCCTCCCGAGTAGCTGGGATTACAGGCGCCTACCACCATGCCCAGCTAATTTTTGTATTTTTAGTAGAGATGGGGTTTCACCATGTTGGCCAGGATGGTCTCGATCTCCTGACCTCATGACTTGCCTGCCTTGGCCTCCCTAAGTGCTGAGATTACAGGTGTGAGCTAACACACCCGGCCAAACTACTCATTTGAAATACATCTCACCATGACCACCTACCTCACTACAGCCGTTCACCTTTCCACTTCCCACCCTTTTATGGGCAGCCAAGGAGCTTTATTTGGGGACCATGCCCAGGAACACAGGCAGCAGCAGGACTAAGGCCACAGAGATGAATGCAGGCGTTCTGGACCTCATGGCCCTTGCAACCAACCAGCTTTGCCACCAGTCCTTTGCAGATGTAACTCCATCGCTGGATATTCAGATCCCAAAGCCACTCAAGGATGTCTTACTCCCTTCCCAGAGAACTGTTTTATATACCAAGAGTTTTACAAAATCCAAAATAATTTTATTCACACTTTCAGATTTTTGCTTCCACAAGGTGTTCAGCAAACATGCTAAGGCGACAGAATGTCTAGTTGGTCACGACATGCAACGCTGACCATTCAACTGATGACAGCAGTGACCACGCCCACCTGAGCTACCAGCCCCACAGCACGAAGGGGGTATGCGGGAACACACCAAACCACAAGCAACCAGCAACCTGAGGTAGGTCTCTTTACAGTACAAAAACTTCTACGCCAGTGTGAGACACTGATTAGCAAGAGCTGCTTTAAGTTGCAGACTTTGGGGGCGGAGAGAGAAAGAGAGAGAGAGAGAGACTGTGCGACAATGCAGTGAGAAAGGAAAACAGACCCACGAAATCCTGAGCCCTGCCACTGAACCGTGGAGGTGTGGGAACAGGCAAATAAAACGCGCCGCCTGGAAAAGCAGCAGCTGGCTCCAGGGCTGGGAACCAACCGGTCTTGGAGCTAGAGAGCTCTGTGCAGCGGCCAGCTGTAGGAACCTGAGGCAGTGGGACTCTCTGTGGATAGACTGATTTTTGTTTAGAAACAACAGCAAAAAGAAGGCAGGAAAGAAACTCCCCGGCTCGGAGGAACGTCTCTGTGATTCCCATTCCCGACGCAGGGAGTGAAAAGGGGCCTGTGGCTTCGCCCCGCTGCTCTCCTGAAAGTGACACCAGGATAGAAGGCAGGAGCCCTGAGAACTTACGGCGCCCTGCCTGGTCTCCAGCCGCCCGCCCCTCTCCACCCGCCCTGGAGTGGCCTCGGGGAGGCAGCACAGGGGGCTGTCGGAGGGCCCACCATTGCCACACGTCTTCCTTTGGACACGCAGAAAACCTGGCACTGTGAAACCATCAGCTAGAGAAGAATGAAATGCTACCCTTCCTACAGTCTAATAGCAAAACCAGATCTCTACAAAAATGATAGGAATATGCACTGTTCTCAGCACAGTGCTTGCTTTAATATAAAATAAACGGCTTACATTTTCACTGTAAATATAGGCTATGTACAGAATTGTATATAGATATAGCTACACGTATAAAGCTTCATTATAGGCCTCTGATACAATTATAATAACGGTTCCCTGAACCTTTTAGAGTGGAATTAAGAACAAAACTAAATTCTGTTTACATGAATATGGAATAAATACAATAATCAAAATATGATTCTCCCTAAAAGTGAAACACACAAGCCAATCCTGAACTGCTGTGCGAAAGATAAAATCGAGAAAGGCAAGGTTTCGGTAGGAGGACGATGAGGGGCCGGCCCCAGGCGGGAAATGGCAACGCTCTGAAGAAAAGAGACTTTGTCCACAGGGAGGAGTCAGCCCTTGACAGCAACCTTGTTGTCTGCAGCAGCAAACATGGCATAGAATCGGGAACTGTCGTTGGACAGAAGGACTGATGGGGTGTCAAACTCCACCACCTGCAAAAGAAGGAGACCACGTCAGGATGCAGCTCTGGGTCCCGCAGGGTGATTCAGAGGATGCCCTGAGGGTGGAATCTGGAGACAATTCAACTAGTCTGCGTTCGCCTCCCCCCTTATTTTTTTTATTTTCAACTAACCAGGGTGTAAGAGAAAGGACAGAGAAAAAGACTTCCAGACCTCCTTCACATAAATCCAAATTCCTTTAGCCTTGGGAGTGAAAGAATCAACCAACCAGGTCTATACCCTGCAGGAGGCTGGGTGCCTTTGGCTCGGACCTGTAATCTCAACACTTCTGAAGGCAGGGGCAGGTGGATCACCTGAGGTCAGGAGTTCAAGACCAGCCTGGCCAACATAATGAAACCTCATCTCTACTAAACAGATAAAAATTAGCCGGGTGTGGTGGCAGGCGCCTATAATCCCAGCTATTGGGAAGGCTGAGGCAGGAGCATTGCTTGAACCTGGAGGCAGAGGCTGCAGTGAGCAGAGATCACACCACTGCATGCCAGTTTGGGCAATGGAGCAAGACTCTGTCTCAAAAAATATAAATAAATAAAAAACAATGGGCTGGGCGCAGTTGCTCACACCTGTAAATCCCAGCACTTTGAAAGGCTGAGGCAGGCAGATCACCTGAGGTCAGGAGTTCGAGACCAGCCTGAACAACATGGTGAAACCCTGTCTCCAGTAAAAATACAAAAATTAGCAGGGCGTGGTGGTGCACGCATGTCATCCCAGCTGCTCAGGAGGCTGAGGCAGAAGAATCACTTGAACCCGGGAGGTGGAGGTTGCCGTGAGCCGAGATCACGCCACTGCACTGCAGCCTGGGTGACAGAGCGAGACTCCATCTCTAAATAAAAAAATAAAAATAAACTGCAGGGGAGAGAAGTTGCAGCTCAAGTCAAGGGCACACCAGACAAATGTCATTTTGTTATGCAGCTGATCTAACCCCGTAGAGGGAAATGGAAGAGCTCAGAATGTCTAGTTGTCAGGGGAAAAAAAGGAAGTCAGGGAGTGACTCAGTCATGTGTCCCTTCCTATGGTGGCCTTCTGCGTAGCCACTGAACACTGAATGATATGCTGGCAGAACCCACCTCCTGTGGCGGAGGCTGAAATGCAGATACTTAACTTTCTTGGCCTCCCCTGCCACAGGGCAAAGGCAAGGAACATAGCCTTGGTTAAGGAGATTAAGAGGAAGTGTTCTTGGTGCTTCTAGGAGAGGGTGTCCTGCCCAGTGGATAGGCCACGAGGAGAACATGTTCTTCTTTTGGACTTGGCTGGGAGGGGGGCACGTTGGGTGCTTCAGCGGTCATCCTGTACCAGGAGGGGAAGGTGGGTACTAGCTGAGAGTGATGCAGTCCCGCACTGCTGAGCTGCACTAAAACCAACCCTCTGTCCTCCTGTTTGCCATAAGGGATAAAAAATCCCATCCTCCAAGCCCCTTTTAGTCTGGTACTTTGTGTCTGCGGTAGAGAGCATCCCATCTGTTGGAGTCTGTGTGTGCAGATGCATGAAATACACTGGCAGGGGTAAGTCCGTGTGTTACAATGCTCATCTCTGGGGGTAAATGGCTTATTGTCCTGTTTTTGCCTTGATGCTTTTTAGGTGGTATTTTTTTTTTAGGCTTTCCTAAAATTATAAGGAAATTTTAATTAGCAAGAAAAAAATTAAGGGAAGAGAAGGACAGAATCCTCCATAAAGAGTGAATCACTCCCCACTCCAAAACATCAAGCCACCCACAGAAAGAAAGGGGTCTGAATTTGTGTCCTTAACAAAGAATTTCCAGCTGGGCATGGTGGCTCACGCTTGTAATTCCAGCACTTTGGGAGGCCTCAGTGGGCAGATCACCTGAGTCAGAAGTTAGAGACCAGCCTGGCCACCATGGTGAAACCCCATTTCTACTAAAAACATAAAAATTAGCCAGGCATGGTGGCACATGCCTTTAATTCCAGCTACTCAGGAGGCTGAGGCAGAAGAATCGCTTGAACTCCAGTAGCGGAGGCTGCCGTGAGCCAAGATCATGCCACTGCACTCTAGCATGGGTGACAGAGCAAGACTCTGGCTCAAAAAGGAAAAAAAAAAAAGAGAGAATTTCCCAGAAGATGCTCTTGGTCCCTTCTATTATACCATACTAAGCTCTATTTAACACCTACATACAAAGCAGTAGCTCGATATATCTTATCTGCGACAGAACCTCAGTAAACACTTAGTTTAAGGCAAATAAAGATAGCCACCATGCCTGGCTAATTTTTTGTATTTTTGGTAGAGACAGGGTTTTGCCATGTTGCCCAGACTGGTCTTGAACTTCTGAGCTCAGGCAATTCACCTGCCTCGGCCTCCCTAACTGCTGGGATTACAGGTATGAGCCACTGTGCCCGGCCTACTCCACTTCCTATGGACTTTCCCTGAGAATCTGTCTCCTCATCTGTAAAGCAGAATTCATGATATGTCTCTCTCTAGGTATTATGATGACTGATTGTATATTGAGAGATTGTATGTAAAGCACAAAGCACAGCGATGATTGCGTATGTGAATGACACATAGTAAACGTTCAACAGAAGTAGCTGTTATTGCTCTAGCTTCTACAACAGAGGATGTGCTACCCATTATAAATGGCTTGCTATTTCTTCCAAATCATTAATTTACTTCTGTCCCAGGGGCGTGCAAAGGAGGACTATGTCTAATATAAACTGACTTAACATCGCCTGTGCAAAGAACTGCGGTACTAAGCACTGCTGGGCCCTAAAGCCGAAGGAGCCGTGACTGCCCTCGGAGAGCGTGCAGGGAGCTCTCTAGGGAGACAGGGCATTGCACAGTTCCTATCAGTTGAGGCAGAAGGGCCACAAGGGAGGTACAGACGAAGTCTAGGGTGGCTGAGGCAGCCGGGGGGTTTCATGGAGGCTTTGGCATTTGAGCCATGTCATTCTTCAGAGACAGGAAGGTTGTGAGCAGGTAGATACGGGAGAGAGAAGGGCAAAGGGCCTTTTAGGTAGATGAAACCATTTGAGTAAAGACGGATAAAAAGCTTGGAGGATGCAAGATGTCTATAGTCAATAGCACCTGCAAGGGAGGAGTGGAAGATGAAGGGAAGGCGAGGGTCAGACCGTGGGAAAGGCTGAGACAACAGGATAAGAAGTCTGGCGCCACTACGTGACTGCAAAAAGGCAAACGTGCTGGCTGGTCTCAATATGTCGCCGGGCGGATGATGACTGTGTGTGTGGATGAATCATTAAGTACATGTACTCTCTGATCTAAGTCAAAGTGTCATGACTCACAAGCAACGGAAGGACAAACAGTAAAGTCAAACAAGCACCCCGTCGGGTGGCGCCTGAGTAATCCCGTGGTCAGGAGGGCCGTGTCCCTCCCAACAGCAACCAGAGTTGCTGCAAGTGCTTATCTGAATGCCCAGAACCCTACAAAGATGGCACTCGGTCCACTCCTGCCAGGGGCCGGTTCCCTCCCAGACATGCCAAGCCAAGGTCCCTGAAGGGCTGGGTACCTGTCCCTGGGCCAGCACCATAATCCTATCGGAGCCTAGAACCGTGTGCAGGCGATGGGCAATGGTCAGCATGGTACAGTCTGCAAAGGCTTCTCGGATGGTCTCTTGAATCAACAAGTCCGTCTCTGTGTCCATGGCAGCTGTGGCTTCATCTAAAATCAGAATCTGCCAGAGAAGCAGAGGAGAAAGAAATGCAATTAAATTCCTTAAGCCTGTTGCTTAATCTAGGTTTTACTAAAACGTATTTCATTATTTAAGTTTTACACCGTCTATTGTTTTCTTCTAAGCAGGCACACACATAAGTAAAATATCCTTTTGCTTAGAGGTGATACAACTTCGAGGCCGTGTTTGCCTTCATTTCCCTAACAGCGTGTTTATATAACACGGATCGAATCAATACTTGCCCCTACCTGCTCTGTGACAGTGAGCATGTACAGCTAATCCTTTTTGCCCCTCGAATCCACTCTGACTCGTAACATTCATCTTGCTGGACATTCCCTTTCCTGTTTGTAAAATGAGGGAGTTGGACTGGATGACCTTCAAGTCTCTTGCAGTTTTCTAATCTCCTATGTCTATAGTTTACAGTCGTACAACTACTCAATGGCCAGAAATCAAAGTCAGTCTTGGATGAAGGTAAAAACAAAGCAACCCCCATTCTCCCTCTCCAAAACCCATATACCCCAATTGTGTCAGGGTTAGAGTTACCTCTGGTTATGCTCTTAGAAACTGCCACAGGGATCAGAGCCAGGAATACCTTTGGCCCCAGAGGGTCAGGGAAAGGCTGCATTTCAACGTTCCCGTTCTCTGCCGTCACTTCCCTGCCAACCATGAACTGCCTTACCTTACAGTGGCGGAGCAGGGCTCTTGCTATGCACAAAAGCTGCCGTTCCCCCACTGAGAAGTTATCCCCATTCTCCATCACTTCAGATTCAAGTTTCAGAGGTAGCTGGGCAATCTAGGGAGAAGGAAACTAGAGATCAGAGGGGTAAGAAACTAAGCTGAATTTCCTGAAAATCCAGGGACAAAAGAAATTATTCTGAAACACATGAAAAAATTATTAGCCAAGAATCTGTCTCATCTGGAAGGAAGGTGCCGGTGTAATGGTTGTGTGTGCTAGGACCCACGCTTTCTGAGGTAGTCCATGATTCCAATTACTATTCTGTTAGCTTTATACCATTAAAATATCCCAGAAATTCCAATAATTTTCATGTCCCCCAAATCCCGTCAGACAGTGGGCCTTAAGTTTTGGTTCTGAAAATACGGTCATGCAACAGGAAGTAGAGTAAGGAAAACTACTCTGCTTCTGAAGTCCAAAGCTAGAGGCCGTGCCTGTCAAACATGTTTTGTAAGCTGCAGAACCTATCCTTCAAATGAGAGGAATCCCGACAGAGCAGAGGGAAAAACAGCGCTCATCTATTAATAGTTGAATTAGGGCAAGGGATCCTGGGCCTGACTCAACCCAGGCACACCAGAGACGCCACCTCAGGCCAGTGGTATCAGTCTGTTGTCTGCAGCTGCTCGTGGGGGCCTGCCGAGTTATCCCAAAGGCCTATGGTCAGTATGCACACTGTGCGCTCTCTGCGGACTCAATACGTTACGTAGCTTTTGCTTATATGTGGATGCTCCAAAGTATGTTACACTGTCATGACTAATAAATTAAAGGCATCCATGAATTCGAAGTGGCGGTCATTACTATCTTCAATCGATGGATGGTGCAAGGCCAATATGACCGTGGCAGTGTGCGAGGTGGGGCGGGAGAGATCAGCTTTCCCCAGGTATCTGAAAGACCTGGAGAGCCCTGCCTCAAAGCCTTCGCCCACAGGCATCCTGCAGGCGCAGCCAGAGCAGGCAGTGCAGCGCGTGGCAAGGGCACCGCCGTGCTTCCGCCCTCGCCATCCCAGCTCAGCTCCCCTTGGCTCTTCACTTACACACTCTTTCATGTGTGTCCGCTCCAGGGCATCCCAAATCTGGTCTTCAGTGTACTGGTTGAAGGGGTCCAAATTTGATCTAGGGAGAAACACAGAAATTTCTCAGTGGTCCAGCACTGAAGAGACCCAAGGGCAATGGCTGTCTGTGGAAGATGTTTAACACACATGCACAGGGAGAGGAGACTCCAAACCCCGACGGTCACAGATGGCTCATTCCCCAACCAGCCACAGATGGGAGCTCTGACTGCACACGGGGCCTCCTCATCTCCATAACACTTGATTTAGTCTTTTATTATTTTTACTGTGTAAATACTACTAGTCATAGAACAATTTACAAGTGCAAATATCCTTCTAGATATGTTTTTGTGCGTGTATTTGTTAAAATACATCTCTCGGCTGGGTGTAGTGGCTCATGCTTGTAATTCTGGCACTTTGGGAGGGTGGATCACTTGCGGTCAGGAGTTCAAGACCAGCCTGGCCAACATGGTGAAACCCCGTCTCTACTAAAAATATACAACTTAGCTGGGCATGGTGGCATGGCCTGTAATCCCAGCTACTCAGGAGGCTGAGGAAGGAGAATTGCTTGAACCCGGGAGGCAGAGGTTGCAGTGAGCCAAGATCACACCATTGCACTCTAGCCTGGGCAACAGAGTGAGACTCCATCTCAATCAATCAGTCAATCAATAAAACATCAGCTGGGCATGGTGGCTCATGCCTGTAATCCCAGCACTTTGTGAGGCCAAGGTGGGCAGATCATCAGGTAAGGAGATGGAGACCAGCCTGGCTAACAAGATGAAACCCCGTCTGTACTAAAATTAGAAAAAATTAGCCAGGCATGGTGGCACACATCTACAATCCCAGCTACTTGGAAGGCTGAGGCAGGAGAATCTCTTGAACCCAGGAGGTGGAGGTTGCAGTGAGTCGAGATCGCACCACTGCACTCTAGCCTAGGCGACAAAATGAGACTCCATCTCAAAAAAAAAAAAAAAAAAAAAGATACATTTCTCTGGATGTACAAACTTAGAAAAGCACCCTGTTTCTCTTGGTCCACCTGACTCACAGCGCTGTCACTGAGTATGGGACTCTATGACAGCCGACCAGGAAAAGGAATTGATCCAGGAGAAGGGCAGAGGAGGAAGGAGACAAAGAATAAAGGACAAGAAAAGAAAAAGGAATTTTCCTGGCACAGAAGACCAGTTTGGGGACAATTCTTGCTTACTGTGCCAACACTGTCTACCTCAAGGAAATCAGAGGTGATACCAAAAGAACAGGACTAGAAATTATATATACATATATATGTAAGTGTGTGTGTGTGTGTGTGTGTGTGTGTGTATTTTTTTCTTTCTTTTTTTTTTTTTGTTGAGACAGCGTCTTATTCTATAACGCAGACTGGAGTGCAGTGGTACAATCTCAGTTCACTGCAACTTATTCCTCCTGAGATCAAGCTATCCTCCCCCTCAGCCTCCTGAGTAGCTGGGACTACAGGCACATGCCAGGTCATTTTTGTATTTTTTGTAGAGATGGGGTTTTGCCATGTTGCCCAGGCTGGTCTCAACTCCAGAGCTCAAGCTCAGGTGATGATCCCAGGTTGGCCTCACAAAGTGCAGGGATTACGCTGCCTGGCCAGGACTAGAAACAGCACAGGAGAAAATTATCTTTGCCACCGAGGATGAGGGCGGAAAATTGGTGGTGGAATAGGTATTTTGTGGAAAATTGGGATGTTACAGGAATTTCTGATGTCTTGTCTTGATCTACACATAACATCTGGAGGTCTAGTAATCCAAAAAATGTTAAGAATAATTTGCTTTGCTCACAAAATTATGCCTGGCATGTGGGAAACAGGAAAATCTCTGGGAGACACATGGACTTTTGCTGTATGCCACATGTCTCCATATCTGGGGTTACTAACGACAGGTGTGCAAATACAATCACGTCATTATCACAGACTCCACTGAGAGCGAGAGTGGCTGGCACTGCCTCATTCCTGCTATTTGGGAATCTCTCCATCTCCTGGGAAACTGACCCGCCCTGCTTTCCTGTGCCTCTTGCCATTTGCACCGAAATTTTCCCGCTTGGAACATGCTTGCTTCCCCCACCCTTGGCCTACGAAGTGTTGTTTAATACTGTGCACAGTTATGGGTTGAACTGTGTCTCCCCAAAAGACACCTAAGTACCTAAGAATGTGACCTTACCTGGAAATAGGGTCATTGCAGATGTGATTAGTTAAGATGAGGCCACACCAGAGTAATAGAGATGGGTGGGCCCCTAGTCCCATATGACTGGTCCTTTTAAGAGGTGGCCATGTGAAGGCAGAGGAACACTGGGAGGGCATCATGTGACAATGGAGGCAGAGGCCAGAGGGATGCACCCACAAGCCAAGGAATGCCGAAGATGGCCGCAACTCCCAGAAGCCGGAGGAGGCAAGGAAGGGTCTTTCCCTATAGGCTTCAGTGGCAGCACGGCCCAACTGACATCTTGGTTTTAGACTTCCAGCCCCTGGAACTGTGAGATGGTAAATGTCTGTTGTCTGAAGCCACCCAGTCTGTGGCTTAAACGGTTTATGACAGCCCCAGGAAACAAATACAGTGAGTAAGTCCATCAGATGCCTCTGGATCAAAGAGCAGGAATGGAGTCCCCCTGCTATATGCTCCAGGACACCCTGGTGGATGCCTCAAATCACAAACAGTACTGAACCCTATAAATGCTATGTTTTTTCCCAATATATACATACCTATGATAAAGTTAAATTTATAAATTAGGCACAGGAAGAAATTAACAATAATGAAATCAAACAATTATAACAAGATGCTGTAATGAATGTTACTGGACTGTAGTCTGTCTCCCGCAAAATACAGTATGTCATATTTTTGGACCCTGGTTGATCATGGGTAACTGAACTGCAGCAAGCAAAACCGTGGTTGAGCGTGGACTGCTGTACACAGCAGCACAGTCTCCTGCCCACTAAGTAGCTGGTCCTATCAGATTTTCTATGGGGGAATATGGCAACAGGCTTAACACTTTTTTTTTTTTAAGACAGAGTCTCACTCTGTCACCCAGGCTGGACTGCAGTGGCAGGATCTTGGCTCACTGCAACCTCTGCCCCACCCCTCAGGTCCAAGCAATTCTCACGCCTCAGCCTGCCAAGTAGCTGGGACTACAGGTGTGCACCACCACACCTGGCTAAACTTTTCTATTTTTTGGTAGAGACAGGGTTTTGCCATGTTGGCCAGGCTGGTCTTGAACTTCCGATCTCAGATGATCTGCCTGCCCTGGCCTCCCAAAGTGTTGGGATTACAGGCGTGAGCCACCGCACCCAGCCCAGGCTTAACATTCGGTTCACCTTGATCCACCACATCAGATGAAGGAGTCTCAGAAGACTAAACAATCGGTTCCAGATATATGGGTTCCAGATATAGAAGGAGTATTTCCACACACTCACAGGTGGTGTACAGTAAGGTAGACCAGACCCACCTCAGCAGGGAGCTCAATCAGGAATGGGAAAATATCCACCCTCATTAGAGAAGCCAGATGGTCCCGGGTCTGACCCACAGACAGAAATGAAAGCAAAGTTATGTATCCACTTAATCAAAAAGATTCAGTTAAGTGATTACGGAGAAAGGCGTCTGAACAGGAGGGCAGTTATTTTTAACAATCAGAACCCCTGGAGTCCTGATCTTGCCAAAGGTACATTTTCATCTTCGGTTCTTTATATTTTATTTTTAGCAATAGTCAACATTGACCACGGCTAAATGAAGCTAAGACTATCTCCCGAAGTGTGAGATGATGCCGCAGTTCACTCTTGGCATAGCAGAAAATACTGTACTAAACCATGCTGTCCCGTCATCTGTGCTGGGTGCTTCATAGTAGCTTTAGCCTTCAGAGCGGGAGATTTTGAGACTCACATACCTTCTTCTATCAGGAAGCTAAAGGAAACTTTATTTTGAGGTATGCAGAAATATGGACCGATTTTGGCTTTTAGTTGTTAAGAGTCAGATTAGCAGCTGGCACAGTGGCTCACGCCTGTAATCCCAACACTTTGGGAGGCCAAGGCAGGCGGATCACCTGAGGTCAGGAGTTTAAGACCAGCCTGGCCAACATGGCAAAACCCCATCTCTACAAAAAATACCAAAACTAGCCAGATGCAGTGGTGTATATGCCTGAAATCCGAGCTACTGGGGAGGCTGAGGCAAGGGAATCCCCTGAACCCAGGAGGTGGAGGTTGTGGTGAGCGGAGATCGTGCCATTGCACACCAGCCTGGGTGACAGAGCAAGCCTCCATCTCAAAAAAAAAAAAAAAAAAAAAAAAAAAAAAGAAAAGAAATTTAATGAGCAGATCAAAAGGAGAGGGCACCTGAAGAAGAAATGAGAACACTGCTTCATGCTAATGAATGGGCACCAGGCATTAGTGCTCCAGGTAGACAAGGTCCCCATCACTCACAGGGGACCAAGACTCCAGAGACAGACCAGAGTGACAGCTAGGAACAGCATCACTGTCAGCCTAGCCAGACTCCAGACAGTCCTCAGGATGAAAAACACTCCAGCTGGGGGGCCAGGGCAGAGGCCAGGGCTGGGCTTCCTAGGTCCAGGAAGCACAGGGAGCTCTGGGAGAGTGGGGGAAGCTAGGGCCATGAGACAGGGAGGCTAGCAAAAGTGTTTTAAGGTCTGGATGAGAAGGGGCCTCTCTTCTTGGAGCCAATCATGAGGGCAAAACAGTAGGAAGCTGCAGAAACACAGGCAGGAGAGTTCAAGCCCACACAGATGGATAAGGAAGGGCTGGGCTGCAGGTCCTGGAACGGACTGACCTTCTGGTTAATCTAGGAAGGGGTGCAGTCCGAAATTATCTGGTCTATGATTCAGATGATATTTGTACGCAGAACGACTCAGAAATGTGTACCTTGTGACTTTCTGAGTTTTGCTGGTTTGATTTTGGTTTTACCTTGCTTTTCCTCTAAGAGTTCCTTTCAAGTTTTTTGCTGTTGCTGAGACAGAGTCTCACTCTGTTGCCCAGGCTGGAGTGCAATACGTGATCTTGGCTCACTGCAACCTCCACCTCCTGGGTTCAAGCAATTCTCCTACCTCAGCCTCCCAGTAGCTGGGATTACAGGCACCCGCCATCATGCCTGGCTAATTTTTCTATTTTTGTAGAGACGGGGTTCCACCATGTTGGCCAGCTTGGTCTTGAACCCCTGACCTCAGGTGATCCACCCACCTTGGCCTCCCAAAGTGCTGGGATTAAAGGTGTGAGCCACCTCGCCAAGCCATCCTTTAAGTTTTAATTGTTTGCAGGTATCTGAAGAAGAGGTACCCACTCTTGGTACTGGTTAATGGTGCTGTGGTATATATGGCAGAGGCCCAGTTTCCAGATTCAGAGTCTCTAGGAGGCAGCTAAGGAATAAGTTCATCTAGCCTGCCTTTGTCTTGGGAAACTCATCATAGGCTTTCTATGTTCTAAGAAAAGCAAAAGAATACCAGCTGGATGCAGTGGCTCACGCCTGCAATCCCAGCACTTTGGGAGGCCGAGGTGGGCAGATCACCTGAGGTCAGGAGTTCGAGACCAGCTGGCCAACATGGTGAAACCCTATCTCTACTAAAAATACAAAAATTAGCCAGGCATGGTGGCCCACACCTGTGGTCCCAGCTACGCAAGAGGCTGAGGCACAAAAATCACTTGAACCCAGGAGGCAGAGGTTGCAGTGAGCCGAAACTCTAGCCTGGGCGACAGAGCGAGACTCTGTCTGAAAAAAAAAAAAAATACCATAAGGAACCTTAGAGGATAAAAGGAAACCTTAGGGGATAAATGACAGCTCTGGCATTTAATGTTTCCTCAGTGTCTCCTACTGACTAAAAAGCCAAAATTCGAGCTGGCGGAAAATTGAACTGAAATGATTTTCTCAGTTTACACAGCAGACTTCCTAAGCTGCACTCGAAGCTCAGTAGCTACAAACCCAGGACAGCAGTGCACCAACTACTGAGCTATCCACAAAGCAGCCAACTTTTCTTTTCTCTGGAGATAAATGGTCCTAATTCCGCTAAAGCTACAGGTCCACGATGTTCTACCCACACCAGCTGCACGTGCCCATGGTCAATTCTTTTTCTTTTAAAATTTTATATAATTTTAAAAAGTAGAGTTCGCTATGTCTCACTGTGTTGCCCAGGTGGTCTCAAACTCCTGAGCTCAAGTGATCCTTCTGCCTCGGCCTCCCCAAGTGATAGGATTATAGGTGTGAGCCCCGTGCCCAGCCTCACGGTCAATTCTTAACCACCAACTCTAGAAGCCCCCAATTCACAAACCCGAAATAAACGCTATAAAATTTTTAAATTAAAACTGAGGCTTCTTGGTGGCAGCATTTTCACAAGACATCTCAAGTTTAACATGCTTTATTTCTTAATTCTCTTCCCAATGATGATTAAAAAAAATAGTTCTTATGACCAAAGCCAAATATTATAAGGCCAATTTTTTTGTTTTTCAAAGGTGTTCCTGGGGCATCTAAAAATTGAGAGATTTATGGAAAAGCCAATTTGGCAACATTTTCCAATTTCTTAATTTTAGGCTTTCATTTTCAATAAATTCTAAATTTCTTTTGAGACAGTCTCACTCTGTCATCAGGGCTGGAGTGCAGTGGCACGATCTCAGCTCACTGCCACCTCTGCCTCTCAGGTTCAAGTGATTCTCTTGCCTCAGCCTCTCGAGTAGCTGGGACCACAGGCATGGCCCACCATGCCTGGCTAATTTTTATATTTTCAGTAGAGATGGGGTTTCGTCATGTTGGCCAGGCTGGTCTCAAACTCCTGACCTCAGGTGATCCGCCCGCCTAGGGCTCCCAAAGTGCTAGGATAACAGGGATGAGCCACAACGTCCAGCCAATAAATTCTAATTATCTTCTGATATCGCTTGTCTGACCTTATTACCTCAATACCCAAAGGGAATGGTTTATTATCAACAACAGATACAGTGTATGCTGTCCAGATTCAATTACAGTAATACCAAAATAAACATGCTCTAGAGTGTTGACTCTTCACAAAGAGATGAGAATTCTGCTGATATACTGCTATGGACTACAAGTTTATGTGCCCCCAAAATTCAACATGGAAACACTGACCCCAGCGTGATGGTATTTGGAGGTGGGGCCGTAAGGAAGTGATGAGGTTTAGATGAGATCATGAGGGTGGAGCCTCAGGAAGAGAAGACACAAGAGCTCTCTCCTTTCCGCAGCAACACACCACAGCCACATACCGAGGAAAGGCCACGTGAGGACAGAGCAAGCCAGCCATCTGCTAACCAGGAAGATGGCCCTCAGCCGACACCCATCCTGGCCTTCCCAGCCTCCAGAACTGAGAGAACTCAACTTCTGTTGTCTAAGCCACCAGTCTATATGGTATGTTGTTCTATACAGCAGCCTGAGCAGACTAAGGTATCTACAGACTTCCTCGAGTTCAAATGCCATTTCCAAAGGTGGAGGGGATAGTTTTAAAACAAGTCTGAACACTGCCTGTGATCATCTGCAATTAGGTTGGTGCCATTACTTTTAGAGTAATTGTTTTTAATAGAAAGGGACACAAGTGATGGAAATCCACTGTTTTCGGGAGGCAGAAGCTTAAGGCTAAAAGTAGAATCAAGGAAGCTTAGGAGAGATAATGGGATGTTTTCTCCTTGGTTACTACTTTAACAGGCCAAGAAGAGGGATTTTGATCTCTGAGGTGCTGGCAGATTTCAGAAAGCGACATAATTCCAGAGTATCAAAGGTAGGGGAAGATATTAGAAAATGAAATAACATGAGTAGTCACAATGCCTGAAAGGCACCATTGGAACTGGAACTTTAGGCCAGGTGTGGTGGCTCACCCCCTGTAATCCCAGCACTTTGGGAGGCAGAGGTGGGTGGATCACTTGAGCTCAGGAGTTCAAGACCAGCCTGGCCAACATGGTGAAACCCAGTCTCTACTAAAAATACAAAAATTAGCCATGTATAGGAGAGGGCGCCTATAATGCCAGCTACTTGGGAGGCTGAGGCAGGAGATCACTGAACCCGAGGCAGAGGTGGCTGTGAGCCGAGATCGTACCATTGCACTCCAGCCTGGGCGACACAGTAAGACTCCATCTCAAAAAACAGAACAAAAAACCAACTTTTAGCCCACCTAGGAGAGATGACAGAATGGAGTGGGAGGCAGATGAGGATGATGGTGAGGAGGTTGATGACAGCAGCCCCGTTTACCAGATGCTTACCATTTGCCAGGCCCTGTGCTTACATGATTTCCATGAATTTATTCAACCTTCACAGCAACAGGTCTTTAAAGCATCCCCATCTTAGGTGTGAGGAAACAGGCACAGGACTGGTTAAATAACGTGTCTGAAGTCACAGAGCAGAGCTCTGAGCCCAGATCTCTGTGAGCTCCTGAGCGCTGTGCTGCAGGCCTCCCTGCCCGCTTTAGTCCATCAGGTTGCTTGTGCGGTGGTGCTGCCTCCCACTTCTGCACCAGCAAGCACATGGTGTGGTGGGGAAGCACTGGACCAGAGATGGTGAGCTCCTGGCTCCAGGGGGCAGCGTTAGCACCTCCAGGCCCCACACGCCCGCCCAGCCTCTAAGTGAGGCGCGAGGCAAGCAGGTGCTCAGGTCCTCACCTGACGGTGCCGCTGAACAGCACCGGCTCTTGAGGAATGATGGAGAGCTTGCTTCGAAGGTCGGCGAGGCCAATGTCACTGATTCTCACTCCATCAATCTTGATGCAGCCTCCAGATAACTCCACCAGACGGAAGAGGGCCATCCCCAGCGAGGACTTCCCTGGTGAGGCAGAAATCATGCGAGAGAGGAGATGTTAGCAGATTCTGTGAGGACAGCAGGGTTTAGCCTCAGGGCAATGCCAGCTACTTTTCTATTTCTATTCCGTTGTTATTTCAACTGATTAACTCAGAGAATGTATAAAATGATAGAAAAAGTGATTAATTTTCCTGAGCTACCAAGCAGACACCTTTAAATCACACAGCTTTAGCCTGAGAAGGAGGGAAAGGGACCATTCCATTTTCATGAGAGCAAAACTGAAAAAAGGCCTCCTGGTCACCTCAGGAACAGGTGCACAGAGCTTAATGCTTTTTTTTTTTTTTTTTCCTGAGGCGGAGTTTTGCTCTTGTTGCGCAGGCTGGAGTACGATGGTGTGATCTCAGCTCAACGCAACCTCTGCCTCCTGGGTTCAAGTGATTCTCCTGCCTCAGCCTCCCAAGTAGCTGGGATTACAGGCATGTGCCACCAGGCCCGGCTAATTTTGTATTTTTAGTAGAGATGGGGTTTCACCACGTTGGTGAGGCTGGTCTCAAACTCCCAACCTCAGGTGATCTGCCCACCTCGGCCTGCAGAAGCGCTGGGATTATAGGGGTGAGCCACCGTGCCTGGCCAGCTTAATGCTTCTCGGGCAAAGTTAGGAGAACAGAAATCTTATAGCAAGCAGCTGAGGGGCAGACCTCAGCTGGGGATGACAAAATGTCTTTTCTCTCCCTATCCCCTTACTGCAGCTGAGAGAGTCACTGAGACAAGGCCTCCTGCAGCCACAGCAGTGCTGGGGAATAAGAAGTTCCAGGGAAAAACATACACACATGGGAAGGAGGTTTTGCCTGGAGTCAGTGAGTGGCTGTCAATGGCTCTATTATGACAGGAAACGATGGCAGAGAAGCAAGTTTGGGGATCAGTGTTATCAGAGAGATCAGAACAGGTTAACTGAATCTTCATTTGAAAAGTTTACATAAGTAATATGAGATGACATTATCAACTTCCCATAATCTCACTTCTATCATTTGGGGCACACTTCCTCAGAGTTGAGCTCATATCAGAAACACAATATGTAATTGCTTTTTTCACTTAACATTGTATTGGCTGGGCATGGTGGATTGAGTTTATGTAAAACTTATAATAACGTTGTGTCCTATGTCTTAGTGCTGAAACTTTACTGCTACCTCAGATGATTTCCTTGGAAAGAATCTTAGAAGTGAAATTAGTAAGTCAAAGGATACAAACATTTAAAAGGCGCTCTCTCTATAGTGCCAAAAAGAAAAGAAGTTTGCCATAGTCCTGTCTACCTTTCTGCAACTTGGTTCCATGGTTTAGATTTAGAACTACAGTGTTTTCGCTGTTGGATCACTTTTCCTTGGCCGAACACCTGGTTCCTGACTTCCTACCCTTCTCTTGCCACTATGTCATGAAAGACCTCTCATGAAGGCCCCATTGAGATCACCACGACGCTGTCTCTTCATGGAGAGCACAAACAGCCTGCTTTGCTCCAGTGACTACACCAACCCCACTCTTGGGATCTGTCCCCCGGGCATACCTCTGACAGCCTAATGGGAAATGAAAAACACCCATAAAACCTGGAAGAAATAACACCCAGGGAACTTGAAGAAGCTGTTTTAGGAGAGTGTATTAGTATCACCTTCCTAATGCAACGATCCTCACATCCTTCTACCAGAAATGAGTTAGGAAACCTGGTTCGTCCAGCAGGATGGTTATTCTCCTAGAAATGAATGACTCCACGCTGGTGGTGCAGTGATTCACACCTGTAATCCCAGCACTTTGGGAGGCCAAGGTGGGTAGATCACTGGAGGCCAGGAGTTTGAGACCAGCCTGGAAAACATGGCAAAACCTCGTCTCTACTAAAAAAAATAAAAATAAAAATTAGCTGTGCATGGTGGCACGTGCCTGTAATCCAGCTACTCCAGAGCTGAGATCACACCACTGCACTCTAGCCTGGGGGACAGAGCAAAACTCTGTCTCCAAAAAAAAAGAGAGAGAAATGAATGACTCTGTTCAGGGTTGGGGGACTCAGTTACTGGCCCCTTTCCCAGATAGAAGCAGGGGAGGGAGACACTCCCTCTGGGCCGAGGCAGTGCTTGAAGAGCTAAGCTAAGGAAGGAATGGTGCCCGAAGCAATGGGTCAAGTCGTTTTGCTTTAACAAAAGGTGCCTAGGTCTGGACCTCCTGGGCTGGAAGACTTGAGTCCTCTGAATCCGACTACTTTTGTCCTGATGGAATGTGCTGGTAAGAAAGGCAGCGAAGTCCTCGTGGTGGTGCCTTTGACTGACATGACCACAGCAGAGTTTCCAAGTCTCCCGTGAAACTTGGAAGAAGCTCTGTTAGGATCAGAGTGTGAATCAAGCTTTTTTATTTTGAGTTTCACTCTTGTTGCCCAGGCTGGAATGCAGTGGCATGATCTTGGCTCACTGCAACCTCCGCCTCCTGGGTTCAAGAGATTCTCCTGCCTCAGCTCCCGAGTAACTGGAATTATAGGCATCCACCACCACGCCTGACTACTTTTTTGTATTTTTAGTAGAGATGGGGTTTCACCATGTTGGCCAGGCTGGTTTCGAACTCCTGACCTCAGGCGATCCACCCGCCTCGGCTTCCCAGAGTGCTGGGATTACAGGTGGGAGCCACCGAGCCCAGCCCCATTTTCTTTTTCTTATTTCTCTTCTGTCACTAACTACTGTTTAATGAAGTCGTGGTGCCTGTTTTGGCCTGTCTCACCTGTGTTAAAGGGAAATCACAGGAAGGGACATTGGTCAGCTTTCAGGGGAGCCGTGCACCCCTGGGACCATGCAGCAGAGGCGCTTGAGGGAAAGGACAGTAGAAAGGTTTGGGGACAGCCACACTGCTTGGCTGAAGATTCCCTTCCAGCATGAAAGACCTGGAGCAATGTCTTGTCTTGACATTCCTCAAACAGAAAGCAGGAAATGGCTTTTTCCTTTTCTTCCTTAGAGAGTTCTTTAAAATGAACTGGCCAGAAAAGAGTTGTTTTCTTTTTTTTGTTTTTATGGCAAGGAAAAAACCTAAAAGAGTTTTGATGCCGGCCAGGTGTATTGGCTCATGCCTGTAATCTCAGCACTCTGGGAAGCCGAGGCGGGTGGATCGCCTGAGGTCAGGAGTTCGAAACCAGCCTGGCCAACATGGTGAAACCCCATCTCTACTAAAAATTAAAAAAAATTAGCCAGGCATGGTGGCGGGTGCCTGTAGTCCCAGCTACTCGGGAGGCTGAGGCAGGAGAATCGCTTGAACCTGGGAGGTGGAGGTTGCAGTGAGCCCAGATCACACCACTGCACTCCAGCCTGAGTGATGGAGTGAGACTCCATCTCAAAAAAAAAAAAAAAGAGTTTTGATGCCAAAGAAGCATGGAGCCTAGAAAGCTAATGAAAACTGAATCAAAGATACTTCTTATGCAAGGACATTAAAAGAAGACAAGTTCCCTCTTTGAAATGCTATTCAGGAACAAAAGTGAGAAAGAAGAAAATTACTCAAGTCCTGACCCTAGAAATCTAAAGGATCTAAAGTGACATCTCTCTCTCTTTTTTTTTTTGAGATGGAGTCTCACTCTGTCACCCAGGTTGGAGTGCAATGGCATGATCTTGGCTCACTGCAACCTCCGCCTCTGGGGTTCAAGTGATCTCTTGCCTCAGCCTCTTGAGCAGCTGGGATTACAGGCGCCCGCCACCATGCACGGCTCATTTTGTATTTTCAGTAGAGATGGGGTTTCACCATGTTATTCAGGCTAGTGTCAAACTCCTGACCTCAGGTGATCCACCCATCTTGGCCTCCAAAAGTGCAGGGATTACAGGCATGAGCCACTGCGCCTAGCCTACTGATAGTTTTAAAAGAAGGCCATGAAGGAATGTGTGCCAATGACCACGTTTTTGTAAACATACACATTACTAGAGGAAGCCTAATAAGCTAGCTGCCGAAGTGTTACCAGTGCTTCTCTCTGGGTAGCAGCATTGTGGGTGCTGCTCCTCTTTCTTACTCAGGTGTGTGCCCCAGTGTTCTGCATTGAGAAGGTGCACATTTATGACTGGGAAAAGCACTCAATGTCCTCAAAGCAGGCTCAACAATAAGCCTAGAAAATTGGTTTTGGTGGGGGCTGAGACCCTAATCGCTTATCGAACAAACGAGGATCTGGTTGAAAGGGATGAAAGCGATATTCATAAACTGCTACACTCCAATGGTGATTCAAAGAAGGCTTTGCACATCCTTACCTGACCCTGTCCGCCCCACAATGCCGATCTTCTCCTTAGGTTTGATCGTGAAGGATACTTTCTTTAGGACGAGAGGGAGGTTTTCTCGGTACCTCATCTCTGCATTCTCAAAGGTCACCTCTCCCTCCTGGGGCCAGTCAGGGGAGGGAGCCTTGTTCTTAATTCTGGCAGGTGCTTCCAAGGAGAGAGTCTGGGGAGACAGAAGTGGTTGGTGCAGACTGATCACAGATTCTTGGGGAGCTGCAGGCTTTGTCACAAAGAAATAAAACCAGGGCAACCACAGTAGCCACACAGAGGTAGCTGCCACCCTGTCACCTTGCTAGGAAAGAATCCCTTGGCAGTAAATGCTTATCATCACTAAACTAGACAGAGACAGAGAACGGTGGCTACTAAGTGTAATGGCTATTAGCAGCAGCCTGGGGAGGGAAGCGGTGTTCAGACCACCCTCTGTCTCAGGGAATCTTTCCACAAAGCTGCCTTGGGGGCCAAGGGAAAACTGACACAGGCAGAGAGGAGGCCTTCCACCACTCCACCACGGCAGTTGTTACTGAAATTCTTTGAGACAGGATTCTACAATTTGATAGCCATTGGCCTAAATCCAAAGGAAGAAAACCAGTATTTACTGAGCATCTAATTGGATCCTGGCATTCTGGTGTATCTGGGTCAATCCAGGAGACACAGACCCTAATTCTAATTTTGCCACCGTGTGACCTGGACAGATCACTTCTCTCTGCATCTTATTTTCTTATCTGCAGATTGTGGAGACTGGATTAGATGACACTGAAAATCTAACCCAGTTCTAAAATGCTGTGATATAACTGTTTGGGTAATTTTTGTCATCAACAATCATATCTCTTGATCTTTTTTTTTTTTTGAGACAGAGTCTTGCTCTGTCACCCAGACTGGAGTGCAGTGGTGCAATCTCGGCTTACTGCAACCTCTAACTCCTGGGTTCAAGTAATTCTTCTCCCTCAACCTCCCAAGTAGCTGGGACTACAGGCGTATGCCACCATGTCCGGCTAATTTTTATATTTTTAGTAGAGATGGGGTTACACCATATTGGCCAGACTGGTCTCGAACTCCCAACCTTGTGATCCGCCCACCTTGGCCTCTCAAAGTGCTGGGATTACAGGCGTGAGCCACTGCACCCAACCATCTTTTGATCTTTTAAAACTCTCTGGCAATTGGCCATGGAGTATATAGCCTTATGGGGGAAGTAAGGTCCAAAGACTGTAGCACTCTGGGTGGTTGAGTCTTAAGTCTAAAACGCCAAGCTAGAAGGACTCTGTTGGGACAGTCCCTGGGAAAGGCAGGCCTCTGAAACATGACTGGTTTCAGCAGGGTCCACTTTGTACCACCACTGACTGTAACCCTGACTTCTCCAGCAAGAGGCTCTCACCAACCATCACAATAACTCAAACACTGCACACCCATATGCACACACACGAGTCATCTACATACCAGGACAGTGTGCAAAGACGCTAATTTCTAAACATTAAAGAGGAGCTGGCCAGGCACAGTGGCTCACACCTGTAATCCCAGCACTTAGGGAGGCCGAGGTGGGTGGATCACTAGAGGTTGGGAGTTCGAGACCAGCCTGACCAACATGGAGAAACCCCGTCTCTACTGAAAAATACAAAATTAGCCGGGCATTGTGGCACATGTCTGTAATCCCAGATACTTGGGAGGCTGAGGCAGGAGAATTGCTTGAACCCAGGAGGTGGAGGTTGCGGTGAGCCAAGATAGCGCCACTGTGCTCCAGCCTGGGCAACAAGAGCGAAATTCCGTATATATATATAAAAAAAGAGCTATTACTAGATACTCTGGGCGGCCACCTGCCATCCTTTCTGAGAGTAAGAACACTTTTCATTTGTAAGCTTTTTGTGAGAAATATTTCTACCACTGGCCAGGCACAGTGGCTCATGAAGTTCAAGAGATTGAGACCATCCTGGCCAACATGGTGAAACCCCGTCTCAACTAACAATACAAAAATTAGCTGGGCGTGGTGGCGCTTGCCAGTAGTCCCAGCTATTCAGGAGGCTGAGGCAAGAGAATCACTTGAACCCGGGAGGTGGAGGTTATAGTGAGCCGAGATTGCGCCACGGCATTCCAACCTGGCAACAGAGTGAGACTCTGTCTCAAAAAAAAAAAAAAAAAAAAAAAAGAAAGAAATATTCTACCACTAATTAGGCTCACTGTCAAAACAAACCAGTGAAACACATCTCTACTAGAAGATCCAGTTTACATACACTCAGCTTCCAACTGAAAGAGTAATTTTTCAGGCTGGACACTGTGGCTCATGTCTATAATCCCAATATTTTGGGAGGTGGAGGCAGAGGCAGACTGCTTGAGCCCAGGAGTTTGAGACCAGACTGGGCAACAGGGCGAAACCCATTTCTACAAAAAATACAAAAATCAGCTGGGCCTAGTGGCACATGCCTGTAGTCCCAGCTACCTGGGGGGCTGAGGTGGGAGGATCACTTGAACCTGGGAGATCGAGGTTGCACTGAGCCATATTCGTGCCACTACACTCAAGCCTGGGTGACAAAATGAGATCCTCTCTCAAAAAAAAGAAAGAAAAAAAAAAGTTAACTTTTCAAAACTGTTTCAAAGTGTTGAAAACTCAATATATTCTTCACATATAAACAGTGACGCAGATGCTTGTGAAGTGTCACAGCAGTTCAATAAAATAGATAACTCTCAAGAATTGAGTTCAATTTAAGAATCCTAACTACTCACGATGCTGCTTCTTTATAAGCAAATTTGTCCAATCTGTGGCCCTTGGGCCACATGCAGCCCAGGACAGCTCTGAATGTGGCCCAGCACAAATTCATAACCTTTCTTAACACATTATGAGATTTTTTTTTTGCAATTTTTTTTTTTCAAGCTCATCAGCTATCGTTAGTATTCTATTTCATGTCTTGGGCCACACATCAAATTCTTCCAATGTGGCCCTGGGAAGCCAAATGATTGGACACCTCTTTATATGGTTTGGCTCTGTGTCCCCACCCAAATCTCATCTTGAATTGTATAATAATCCCCATGTGTCAGGGGAGGGGCCTAGTGGGAGATAACTGAATCAGGGGGTGGACTTCCCCTGTGCTGTTCTCTTGAGAGTGAGTTCTCGTGAGATCTGGTTGTTTGAAAGTGTGGGGCACTTCCCCTTTCTCTCTCTCTCTCCTGCTCTTCCACAGGAAGATGTGCTTGTTTCCCCTTCATTTTACGCTACGACTGTAAGTTTCCTGAGGCCTCCCAGCCATGCTTCCCGTACAGCCTGTGGAACTGCGAGTCAATTAAACCTCTTTTCTTCATACATTACCCAGTCTCAGGTAGTTCTTTATAGCAGTGTGAAAACGGACTAATACACCCCGGTAGGAAATTGCTTTGAGAGTTCCAATTAGGACAGCAGCAAGATGCCTGCCACCCATGGCAAGATGGAAGGGGTTCCTGAGGAAAGGTGGGAAGAGCTGGATACTCTCAGTATCAATTAAATTCACTCGTCTGTAAGCTGGGAGAGCAGTTTAGAATTAGCTATGGAGCTTTTAAAACTACAGGGGCCTGGGTCCCACCCCAATCCACTGCAACAGAAACTCCAGAGATGAGGCCATATTTGTCTTGCCAAAAGCTCAACAGGGTTTAATCCCTGATTCAGAACAACTGGACTATAGTAAGAATCGAAACAATGCAAGGTTTCAAACAGTGCCAGGAAAATGCTCCATCAGTCAGTGAAGCTGAACTGACAAGATTCTGAACATTCTGGCAATTAGCCAACGAAGTTCTCAACTCAACATAATTTTAAAATATACTTAGAAATGCTTATAGTAATCCCTTCCCCATTCCAAGCACGGTGGAGAGATTCTGTGGGACTAGACAGGCAGAGAACACAAGCCTCCTCCTTGCACACCCAGCTGAGGCAGCAAAGGGTAAACTGACTCCAAGGAGTCATATCATGGCAAAAGGCCTACAGCAGTCTGACCTTAATGTAGTGATTGATCCTCTCCACCGAGGTGAATCGAGCTTCTGTCTCGGATGCCAGTCTGACCGTAAACTGGAACAGCCCCGTTAACTGGTAATGGAAAACAACAATCAAAGAGATAACTCATTATCAGTACACGCCAGGCCAATGCTGGAGAACTTCCTTCATCTATAGGACCACTTAGAACTGAGCACACACAGCAGCTGGTCTTCCAGACCTGGTTATTCTCTTAGCTTTTAAGACATACCTGTCACTCCCTCATCAACCGCAATGCTCAGTGAATGCGGGCAGTATCATGGCACTGCTGGAGCTACTTTCTTGTACCCAAAGCCTTTCTATTCATCTGTACATTTCCAATTAACATGTATCTGCAGCTGATTCACTTCTGGACTTCCTACTGGGATCTGAGCTTGTTTGTGGGAGTCAAAACAAATGGAGATATTAACCTATGAGCAACAAGTAAGAATGCTGCCGGGAAAGTCAAATCAGCTATGTAATGCTGGGAAATGAGTGAACCTGGAGCTTGGGTGCTCCACAGACTGCAGATTCTAAAAACAGTCTATCTAATACATTGTATTTCCCAACCAATTGTCAAGTAAATTGCAAAATGTGGACAGACATCTTGGGGTGTCTGTGAAGACACATATATCTGGGGTTCCTTTGACTACTTATTTATTTTTATCTTTTCAAAACAGAAAATTGTCAAACACACGAGAGTAGAAAGAGTAGTATAATGAACTCCCAGGTACCAAAACTCCACTGTGAAAATGATCAACTTATAGCCAATATCGTTTCATCTGTATTCCTTTCCTTTCCTACACCGTCCCCCATATTATTTGGAAGCAAATCCCAGATAGCTTATCATTTCATCCACAAATATTTCAGCTTGTACATCTCTAAAATATAGACTCTTTGAAAACATAATTCAATACCATTATTTTAGAGAGTCGTAATTACTCAATACCTTAAAATATCTAGTTAGCACCCCAGTTCTCAAATGTTCTTTGAGCTATCTGAAGACCTCAATCATCCCTAGGGGCCAGAAGGGTTTCTGTATATAACAGTGTGGGGAAAATCAGGGCCCAGAAAAGAAAATGCACATAAGAAGCATACTGAGTCTATCATATTTCTTAGAAGACTAGGAAGAGGTCAGAGATGAGATGGTGGTGAATACAGAAACTCACAATTAAGAAACTATTTTCAAGGTCATATTTCTTTTTGAGGAAAATCGCATCTGTTTCTTAACACACATGCCACAGAGTTTAATTCCTTTATTCCTGGACTCCACACCTACCTCTCTCCTACGCCGATCTGCCCCAGTCAAATCCAGATTGTTACTGTCAAAGCAGACCACGAGCAGCTCTAGGAGTCCAGAGGTAAAACAACGGCTCAGGGTGGAGCCCCCCCAGTCATACCTCTTCTATGCCAGCACAGGAAGGACACAAACAAGCAATGATGCTCCCATCCCAGACACTGACCTGGACAGCGTAAGCGATGGCGAGACCTGCATAGGCTGGGGGAATCTGCCCGTGCATGAGAACGATCATCAGCCCCGTGGTGGTGACGAGGATGATGCTGATGAGGTCCAGCCGCACAGCCAGCCACCGCATCGCACACGTGAACAAGAAGAAAGGAGCTTGGTTGTCATCCAGCAGCTCCTGGTACCTGTGAGAAACACCACACCCAATGGGCAAAGAAAGTACCACACAACCCTGCACATGGTCAAAGCTTCAGTGAATCACAGGATGGAGCGCAAATGTTTAAATACTTCTGTTTCTAACTGAGAGAATGCCGTGGAAACTCCAGGAGGTTATTTTAGGAATTCTGGAGGCATTCTAGGCTGCAAGCATAGAAGGACATTAAGTTTTTCTAATCTTACTCTTAAAAAAAAAAAGCTATTAAAGATGTTAGGGAAGAACACCTACCTTAGCATAGAGCAAGCATGGGAAAGGAGACTGAATAAAGAGGCTTGTGTTAAACTTGAGAAAAATACCTTAGGTCAGAGGGCATTTTCTGAAAGAAAGAAAGAATGCAAACAGCAGAAATGGTTCAAGACCAGGGAAAAGAAATTCAGAGTGAATATGGGAATACTGTTAAGTGTGCGCACACCCCATCACTGTGCAGAATGGCACCTGTTCCCCAGCTATGGAGTCAAGCACCAGGAGAAGCAAGCTAAACCACAGCAAAAGGGACTCAGCAACCTTCACTGCTACTGAAGGAGCAGAGCACGGCTATCAGTAGGGGTCCCAGAGAGCAGACCAGAACCCTCCGAAGGCTCAGTGCACCGGGTACCACTAGAACTCCAGAGCAGGAAGTTTTGCTGGGCAGATGTGCTTTGCTTTGAAAAATCACTTTTTCTCTTTACAATAAAATATGTACTCTTCAGAGAAAATTTAGAAAATGCAATAAAAATAGGAAAACGTAAAACTCCAGTAATCTCGTCACCCCGTTAAAACCAGAGTTAATATTCTGCTGTATTTCCTCTCAGTGGTTTTTTTCATTGCACTTACACTTACTGTGTGTAGGTACATCCATACGTATTCAGTACGTTTCACTTTTTCTTTCCGCTTCAAGTTTAGGAATTATTTTTTTAAGTCATTTAACATTTTGAAAATAATTTTTTCTAAACTTTTTTCTCTTTTCTTTCTTTTTTTTTTTGTTTGAGATGGAGTTTCGCTCTTGTTGCCCTGGAGTGGGAAATGAGGCTAGAGTGCAATGGCACGATCTCGGTTCACCACAACCTCCACCTCCCGGGTTCAAGTGATTCTCCTGCCTCAGCTTCCTGAATGGCCGAGCCACCACGCCCGGCTGATTTCTGTATTTTTAGTAGTGACAGGGTTTCTCTATGTTGGTCAGGCTGGTCTCGAACTCCTGACCTCAGGTGATCCACCTGCCTCTGCCTCCCAAAGTGCTGGGATTACAGGCTTGAGCCACTGCGCCCACCCTTTTTCTAAACTTTCTAAATTTTCTCTCTAAAAATAAGTACCTAACTTTTGCAATAGGCAACATATATACAGAATAGAAAATTTTAAAGTTTACCATGAAAAGTCAAGTCTGTGTCCCACCCATCTTTCAGTTACCTAGTTCTCCCTTCCAGTGGCAACTAACAGGTTTTGTTTTAATCCTTTCAGAAATATTCTAAATTTTTATTTTTATTTTTTGAGATGGAGTCTCACTCTTGTCACCCAGGCTGGAGTGCAGTGGCACAATCTAGCCTCAGTGAAACCTCTCCACCCCTGGGTTCAAGAGATTCTCCTGCCTCAGCCTCCCGAGTAGGTGGGATTACAGGTGCCCGCCACTGCATCTGGTTTATTTTTTTGTATTTTTGGTAGAGACAGGGTTTCACCATGTTGGCCAGGCTGCTCTCGAACTCCTGACCTCAGGTGATCCACCCGCCTCAGCCTCCCAAAGTGCTGGGATTATAGGCATGACCCACTGTGCCCAGCATGATGTTCTAAATGTTATACATACAAACACATACTCCAAGGTAGCATATAATATATTAATACACACATCTATACCCTGCTCTTTCACTAATAGATGCTGGAGATCATTCCCTATCAGTATCGATAGAGCTACCTCATTCTGTTTAAGGACCACATGGTACTCTATGGATATACCACAGCTTATTCAGCCTGTCCTATATTGAAGAATATTTAAGTTAGTTCCAATGTCTTACTAATACAAATCTTCACAATGACAATGTATGTAAGTTTCACAAAGAAACAATATCTGATGCTTAAATAAAATCTACTCAAATGTCAATAGCTACCTTTTACTATTTAAAAGAAAAAGCAAAACTCCATCAAATATAGCTTTTCAGGACCAAGGCTAATAGACTCCAAATCTGTGGGGTTTTTTCTTCGTATTTTGTTTTGAGATGGGATCCACTATATTGCCCAGGTTGGACTTGAATACCTGGGCTCAAGCCAATCTCCCGCCTCAGCCTCCTGAGTAGCTGGGACTATAGGCACGTGATGCTGCATGCACCCATATCTGTATTTTTGTTTTCTCATTTGCTCAGAAAGGAGTCCTGCCAAGCAACTGGATTTTAATCAGAGATTATTCCATTAAATCATGAATACTCTTGGTAATGAGCTTTATAATCCCCGTCTCTGGCCTTGAAGAGCCTCCCAGACCCATATCAAATGCTGGTTCCCCTTTGAGGCCTCTAGCCCCCACCAGGACAAACCTGTGCAGAAACTCCTGCCCTTTATTGTAGGCGTGGATGGTGGCAAGGCCCTGTATGCTGGACGTGATGTGGGAGAGGAAAGGTGACTGTGTGATATTGTCCAGACGCTTCAGCTCCCGAATCAGGACCCTGGAGAGAGAATGAGCTCCGTGTCACAGCAGCCGCCCAGCCACTCAGGTTTCTCCTTGACCCCAGCAGACACACGAGCGCTTCCTATTTACCTGGAGACAATATGCAGAACTGAGAAGAGGATGAAGAGGGGCCCCACTGCCACAAGAAACCACGGGAAGACTCCTGCGATCATTCCAACGCAGAAGAACACCAGGATAACATTCTGGATGAACATCTCGGCCTGGAAAGGCAGGCGCACGTCAACTGCGAAAACCAGAAAAGGAGCAAGTGTCAGACTGTGGGGAAAGATGGCATTGAAAATTTAAAAAAACAAAAAGAGGTTCCACAAAATCCCTGGCTGAAGTTTGTGATGTTGTCTTTAAACATTCTGAGCAAAGAAAAATTTAGAAACCTGGATGCTTGGATTTTTTTTTTGTCTCAAGAAAATCCTCTTACTCCACTCCCTTTTCTTGGTTTACTTCCTGCCCCACCCCTTTAAACATTTCCCCCCTTTTGAAAGTAAAGTATACTTATTTTAAAATGTTTGGAAAATAAATATGTGAAGAAGAAAACAAAAACTATATTCTTACCAATACCAGTGAACTGCCATTGACATTCAAGACATTTTCTGTTGTGCAAATTTTTTTTTTTTTTGAGACAGTCTTACTCTGTTGCCCAGGCTGGAGTGCAGTGGCATGATCTCGGCTCACTGCAACCTCCACCTCCCGGGTTCAAGTGATTCTCCTGCCTCAGCCTCCCGAGTAGCTGGGATTACAGGCGCGTGCCACCACGTCCAGCTAATTTTTCATACTTTTAGTAGAGACAGGGGTTTCACCATGTTAGCAAGATGGTCTCAATCTCCTGACCTCATGATCTGCCTGCCTCAGCCTCCCAAAGTGCTGGGATTACAGGTGTGAGCCACCACGCCTGGCCATTGTGCAAAATGTTTAAACATACACAAAGGTTAAAGGAAGAGCACAGACCTTTCAACAGTTACCAACTTTCATCTCTTTTTGGCTGTCTCCCCACCCCACCTTTTTCTTCTGGCTAAAATATTTTCATGCAAACCCTAGACATGTTGATATTATTTAGTTTTCTTTTTTTCCATTCGTGGGTGTGCATGCATGTGTGTTCAGCAGAAACGGGAAGACGTTATGCATCAGTTCGAGGTTCAGGGATAGTTCTGATTCCTTGTTACCTCTGGCAATGGCTTTACAATGGCCTATCAATGCTTGAAACAAAGTTCTTCTATGAAGGCAGCCACCGTGCAGCAATTAAAACTATTAGCTTTGGGGTCAAAAAGATCTGGGCTCGGTTTCCTGCTTTGTTACTCAGTAGCTGTATCCTGGGCAAGTTCTTTGGACCTTTCCAGATAGCAGCTCTCTTGTGTATTCAAGGAGTGAAACGACACCCACCGACAGGGCTACTGTGAGGACGAAGATAACGTGCATCAAACACTGAGCACGCTGCTTGTTACACAGGAAGCCCTCTGTCAATGTCAGGGGCTTTACTGTTACTCTGAACTGTTGGGGCGTACAGCATTTCAGTTCAGGTGCAGGCACAGCCCACACGGCAGCCAGAAAACCTGTCAGGTTGTAGGCATCCAGAAACCAATGAGTTGCTTCAAAATCTGTGCGTGTTTCCGAATCTCAGATGCCTCTGTTCAACGCCTTTCTGCTAACTCAATCCATTGAACTTGTTTTCAGGTCAAACAAGACTGAAAACTCAGATGCAATGTTCCTGGTGAAAACACCAGTAGCCACTGTGCTCTCAGGATCTACAGACAGCCAGATCTGCACATCTGGAGAATCATCTAGAAGGCTGGAAGCACAGTGAGCTCCAGAGCATAAAAAAAAAAGGCTCAGTGAGAAATACCTTCATCCATGTCTTTGGAAAACCTGTTGAGAATCCTCCCTGTGGGGGTAGTGTCAAAAAACTTCATAGGGCTTCGAAGGATTCTTCGGAAAAGCTCGTCATGCAGCCGGGAGGAAGCTCGCAGCGTACCCTGAGGAGCAGAGCACAGAGTCGTCAGGGCCCAGGGAGGGCTCCATTCCTACCCGTCCAGAGAATTGCTCCACAGCGCATCTGCTCCCAAAGAGAGGAGGTGCAAGTGGTCGGGGGGACAGGTGGCAAGTGAGAAAAGGCAGAGGCTAACGGGATTATGAGTCATCTCAGCCGGGGCCATCCTGCTTAAGGGAGCTCCCATACCCAGCATGAACTGAGAGACACCAGGCCAAAGCCTGACCACAGGTCACCAGGGAGGAGGGCAGAGGCTGCCCACCACCGCATACCTTGACAAAGACAACTCCTCGAATGGCTTTCAGGATCAGCATGACTGCCATGGAGAGGGCGTAGATGCTGGCATAGTACTGCATATGAGGATTGTCCTTCATGCTGTCACTCACCAAGGTCTCGTTCCCTCGAGTCACAGTGGTGTTCTGTTTGGAACCAAAGCTCTATGAGGCAAGACTCCTAAAGACTGCCAAGAGCCCCTGCTCAGCGCCATTCTCAGCTCAAAGGCAGGGTACCAACCCTGGGGCCTGGTCACGGCTTTGTCCACCTCTTTCTCTCTTTTCTTTTTTTTTGAGACAGTGTCTCGCTCCGTCAGCCAGGCTAGAGTGCAGTGGCGTGATCATGGCTCACCGCAACCTCTGCCTCCTGAGTTCAAGGGATTCTTTAGCCTCAGCCTCCCAAGTACCTTGGATTACAGGTGTGCACCATCATGCCCAGCTAATTTTTGTATTTTTAGTACAGATGGGGTTTCGCCATGTTGGCCAGGCTGGTCTTAAACTCCTAGCCCCAAGTGATCTGCCCGCCTAGGCCTCCCAAAGTGCTGGGATTACAGGCATGAGCCACCGCACCTAGCCCTCTTTCTCTCTGTTCTAACGTGATATGGTTAGGTTTTGTGTCCCCACGCAAATCTCATCTTGAATTGTAATCCCCAGGTGTTGAGGGAGGGACCTGGTGGGAGGTGACTGGATCATGGGATGGTTTCCCCCATGCTGTTCTCGTCATGATAGTGAGTTCTCACGAGATCTGAGCTCCTGCACATGCTCTCTTCTCTCTCTTCTGCCACCTTGTGAAGAAGGTGCCTGCTTCTCCTTTGCCTTCCACCATGATTGTAAGTTTCCTGAGGCCTCCCCAGTTCTGTGGAACTGTGAGTCAATTAAACCTCTTTTCTTTATAAATTACCCCGTCCTGGGTATTTCTTTATAGCAGCGCAAAAATGGGCTCATAATGAAAGAGAGCAGAGAGCCTGCAGGTGTCCTACTGATTCTACTGCCCTGGGGGTGGGTCAGGGTTTTTTTTCTTTCTGGAGAGGCTACATTAGGGACTCATCTTTTCATCCTGGAAAAATCTCTTCACTGCTTCTTTTAAGTGAAAATTACAACAGTTTCCCTAAGAAGGGCCAGGGAATAGGAAGAAACAGCCACATTCTTAGGCGTACAACTTTCCCATTTATGAATAACCTTACCCCACTTCCTTGCTTGATCCAGTAACTCAACCACCAGGTGCTGAAGGCGGTGCTGCCTACATTCAGCATGAAAAGGGTCATAATAACCAGGAATGCCAAGGGGCCCCCAGCAGCCTGGATGTAGACACCATATACTGACCAGGGCACTGAACCCTGCCCTTTCTCTTCCAGCTGCACGAGCTGCCCTAGGTAAGGAAAAAAGAAACATGGACTCAGAAGGGAAGAGCTATTCCCAAAAAACTAAGTCACCTGTAGAGCAGCAGAATGTGAGAGGTGGCAGCTTCACAGGGCTCTAGATTAGATTTCCTTTTTATCAGAAGCATTCGTTCAACTATTTAACATTTACTGAGCACGTGCCATGAACCAGGCTCAGGATAAAGCCTAGGAGCAGCAGAGAGGAGGAAGACCAGATCCCCACCCCCAGGGACCTGGCTGAGGAGCCTGCCAGAGACTGGTAGGACAGGCATATCAGTAATCACATAATTATAGTAAAATGTGCTCAGTGTGATGATAGAGCTATATGCAGAGCAGCATGGGAATTCCCAGAGGGATACCTGACCTATTTGGCTTAGGTGTGGGGTGGTTGGCAGGCACGTTTCTTAGGTGTGGGGTGGTTGGCAGGTGAGACTTTCTGTATTGCTTCTCAAAAGGTAAGCCACAGGTGACCGGGTGAGGAGACGGGAGACAGTGGGCAGAGAAAACAACACGAGCTCAGGCACAGGGGTGGCAAAACACAAACCACAGGGATTCAGCCCCGCCAGCAGAGATGTGCAGCCTGCTTAGACCGCCGACTAAGCAGGCTGCGGTCACAGAAGAAAGGCTTTGAATGTTGGCCCCACAGAGAAGAACATCTCAAGAGAAAGGGTGAAAGGTGTGTTTGACTTCCTAAGGCTAGGATGGACCTGGGATGGCCGATATTGCCAGACCAGCTGCTGCTGGCAGCAAGCAGCCTCCTTCATGCCTCCTGTGTTCCACACAAATAGCCTTTTCTCTGGGTGCCCTATCAGGAAAAAGATTAGAAAACGCAGCTTTGAGAATGGAAGGTTACTGAAAGACTCCATGCAGGAAAGTTGGCTGGTCTTATGTTTTTAACTAGATCTCTCAGCTGACCGTGTGGAAGACAAATTTTAAAAAAGGCCGCTGTAACACTGTAGGTAAGAGATGACAAAGGCCTGAACTGGGGTTGCAACGGCGGAATGGAGTTTCAGGAGGTAAATTCAGTAGGGTGCAGTCACCGGCTGGCTGCTGGAGGAGAGGAAAGGTTCAACTACATGCCCGAGGGTCTCCCTGGTGCCGTCAGATTCTTGATGCTAATATGAGAATACAGAGTATAAACCAGAAAGTATCTTGAGACGGGTCTCCATCGATTTAGGAGTTAATTTTGCCAAAGTTAAGGATCATGACCAGTAACAGCCTCAGGAGGTCCTGAGAAGAGGCCCATGGCAGCTGGATTATAGCTTGGGTTTTAGGTTTTAAGGAGACATGAGAAATCAATCAATGTAAGTGGGGTAATCATTGGTTTGATCTGGAAAGGTGGGACAATGTGGGGCACGGAGGTGAAGCTTACAGGTCATAGGTGAATTCAAAGATTTTCTGACTGGCAACTGGTTGAAAGGGTTAGCTCTGCCTGAAGAGTTGAAATTAGCTTGAGGTAGGTAAGTCAGGGAGTGGTGGCAGGGCAGGGTGTGGATACCAAGGTTCTTGTCAAGTAGATGAAGCCTCCTGGTACCAGGCTTCAGAGAGAATAGATGTGAATGTTTCCTATTAAAGGTGCTGGACCATCTGGAGAGACCTAGTAAAGGAAGGAGATTCTTTACAGAATGCAGAATTTCCCCTTCAACAGACAGCTTTGAAGGGTCATTTCAAAATATGCATTTCTTCCGGGGGCCCTGTCACGTGATGCTCTGTTATTTTAATAGAGTCAGGCTGGAATTAGGCATCTTACAGCTACAAAGAGTCTGTTCTGTCAGTCTTAGAGTCTCTATTTAAATGTCAATGCTGGTCGGTTGTGTGCCTAAACTCTAAAGGTAGGGGGAGATTAGTAAGACGTGTCCAACACCCTCTTCCCTTCATGGTCTGAACTAGATTTTCAGGTTTCATTGGGTACCCTTGGCCTAGAGGAAAGTTATTCAGTGAGTTGCAGGGCACAGAATTTAATTTTTGATTTGTAAGACAAACAGATACACAGGAAGCTTTTCCCTGTGTTGCTTTTGAACTTTTATTTTAGATTCCAGGAGTACATAAGCAGGCCTGTCACATATGCAGATCCGTGTGTACATTACACATGTTATAGGCAGATCTGTGTGTACACTGAGTGGTACCTGGCTTTTCCCTCTTTACACAAATAATGTTTACAAATCTTGGAATAAGCCTCACACATGCCTTGAGCACTTTATAAAGAGTTGGGAGTAGCCAGGTTAGGAACTATGTAGATAAGAACAAATGTTTGCTAATGATATCATGATTTTTTTACTGCCTGTGGTAAGAGCTAACAAATGTCTTGGACTTCTGTGCTGTTTGTTTTTTGGGGTTCGTCAATAACGTATCACAAACCACAGCTGAATTCAAAATCCCATACCTTAAAAAAAAAAGAAAAAAAAAAAAAAAGAGGCAGTGAGTCAGAATGGTCAACTACCAAATATCTCTCTTGCATTTGCTTTTTTTTTTTTTTTTACAGTGTCTCACTCGGTCCCCCAGGCTGGAGTGCAGTGGTTCACCTCCATCTCCCAAGTAGCTGGGACTACAGGTATGCGCCACCACGCTTGGCTGATTTTTATATTTTTTTGTAGAGAAGCGGGGCTCACCGTGTTGCCCAGGCTGGTCTTGAACTCCTGGGCCCGAGCAATCTTCCTACCTCAGCCTCGCAAAGTACTGGGACTACAGGTGTAAACCATTGTGCCTGACCTCCTGCAGTTTTAAGGATAAGGAAGTGGCAACAGGCCCCGTCCCCAAACCAATGGCAAACCCAAGAAAGTCCCCGGATTCAAAAGGGTGAGGTAAGGAGGTGAAGCAACAAAGAGATTAAAACAAGACCACACATATCTACATCTATACATTACACACACACACACACACACACACTCACACACACACACGTGTATGTTTAAATTGACAAGCAACTTAAAATTCAAAGGTGAAAATGCCCACATTATTGCAAATAGCTTTCCAAGATTGTTCTTCCCAAGAACTCTCAAGATTTGCTACTGTTGATAAGCTAAAGGGCTTACAAAACAGGACCAGGAGCTCTGGACAGGAAAAGCCAAGTAGGAAAAACCCTCGGAAAAACCCTCTCTGTCACTCTTATTCATAATCCTGCTAAATATTGTCAGGCAAGGTGATGAGTCTACTGTTCTAACATGGGAGCTTCTGAGGTATTCTTAGAGCCAGAACACCTCTGATTTGGTTGGGACTTTTTATAAGCAGAGGTGAATCATAGGATGGAAAGGTGTACCTTTACTCACCTTTCCATTTTTCCTTACTCAGAATGACTCAGTTCTAATTACCTAAACCTGACCTCACCCTGCACAGGAGGAGAAGGTGACTCTTACAGCCCTGGTTTGTTTAAGCAAACAGAAGGTGCCTCATGGTCTCCCAGTATTATGTAAGAACTCTTTATTCCAGAAATGTAAGACCAGCTATTTATATTGCACATACAACGCTCCCAAAACATCATGAATTACCTACCACACAGCATAATTTCTGATAAACCTTAATGACAAATCTAAAAATCTCAAAAAAGGCCATTACCTTCCTCTGGCTTGACTGCTCTCTCCTTCTTTACTGACCCTGTTTTAGGACCCTTGTCTTGTGACTTCTTCTGTGAACCACTGGTTTCCTTTTTTGAATTGATCTAATAATATTAAAAAAAAAAGTCTCCGGTCACGTTAGCCACCTAGATGAATGTCCATGGGATACACATTAGGAAATCATTAATCAAGCTGCTATTACCCATACAATTTCTTCAAAGGGTCACCTATACTCATTTAAATCTTAAAATCTTTAAATTTCAAGATTTAAAATTTAGTCCCCTGACTTTCGCTCTCCCCAGCCACTGAACTCCAAACACAGTAACCTTTATTCTGTTCTTGTCCATTCCAAGTTGTCCTAAGTATTAGGGGTGGAGTCATTTCCATTCCTCCTATCTCTGAGGCCCCAAGTCGCTAAATCATATCCATAGATCTGACCATTTCCCGGCTGCTACCACAGGATAAACATAAACTTTTCCACCTGGTTCTGCAGGACCTCCATATTCTGGCCCTACCCTAATCCTGCAGCTCCTCTCCCATCTCACCATTGCCCAAGGCCCCTACTCTCAAGCCACACTGGACTTCACAGCATTCCTTACACCACACTGCAATATCCCACTTCTCTACCTTCATCCACACTCGTTCCTCCACTTGGAACGTCCCTCCCCCTTTGTCCCAGTCTCAGTCACAGTTGCCCATTCAGATGGATTCAAGCCTTATGTTCTTCATGAGGGCACTTAGACTCCCCTCATGTGTGCGTGTGTCCCCTTCTCTCTGTGCAAGGGAAACACAGCCGGAGGGAGTGCTGGAGAGATCTCAGCTGAATCCAGTGTCTGTGTCTTACTGGCAGGGACCCTGTTTTCTGGTGAGCAGGCTGCTGTGCCTCAGTTCACATAGTGATTCTGCTCTAGGAGAGCAGGATTGTAGGGCCGGTGAACTGGGGTCTTCCGTCTGCCCTTAGCACTTCCTTAGTGCTATACATGTGATGTGGTGTAAACCACATTTGGAAGTGCTTGTAAGAGCATAAAAGCATCAGTCTTCCCTGGAACACTGAGTCCCTCAAGGACAGAGATGTCTCTCACATGGTTACAACCTGAGCAGGGCCTACCCCTGAGACCACCTGTAACAGGACACACAGGGACTTAATACACAGCCATCAGCTTCCACCTGAGACAACAGAAACTACTGAATGCTCTCCTTTCCAAGTTTCTCTTATGTCTTTTTCTTTTTTTTTTGAGATGGAGCCTCGCTCTGTTGCCTAGGCTGGAGTGCAGTGGCACAATCTCAGCTCACTGCAACCTCCGTCTCCTGGGTTCAAGTGATTCTCCTGCCTCAGCCTCCCAAGTAGCTGGGATTACAGGCGACCCCCAACCAGGCCCAGCTAATTTTTGTATTTTTTTTGGAAAGACAGGGTTTCTCCACATTGCCCAAGCTGCTGTCGAACTCCTGGGCTCAAGTGCTCTGTCTGCCTCAGCCTCCAAAAATGCTGGGATGACAGGCGAGAGCTACGGCGCCCAACCTGAGCGCTTTCAAATGTGCGTGATTTCTAATTTCCCTACCATGACACTTTATTCGCTTATTTAAAAAAAGAGCTTCATAATGCTTCAGTCAGGCTGATGGAGCTTAGGAAACTAGGCTGTGACTGGATAGCAGCACACATCTCTGCCCTCACTGGGCCCATGTCCTTCTCCCTTCCCTGCCACTGCCACATTAAGTTCTCAGTGACGGAAGACCCCAGCTCACCAGCCCTACAATCCTGCTCTTCTAGAGCAGGATCACTAGGTGAACTGAGGCACAGCAGCCTGCTCACCAGAAAACAGGGCCCCTGCCAGTAAGACACAGACACTGGATTCAGCTGAGATCTCTCCATCACTCACTCCGGCTGTGTTTCCCTTGCACAGAGAGAAGGGGACACACGCAAACACCATCAGATCTTACCTCAACTGGCGGCGTCTCTCCCAGCAACAGATTATTAAAAATGGTAGCGTAGTCACCATTCAAATTCATCAGCTCCTCATGGGTGCCTCTTTCCGTGATGCAACCCTCTTTCATGAAGATCACTTCATCACAGTCAACCAGGTACTGGAGGCAAAGGCAGAGACAACATAGTATCGCTGACGATTTGTGCAAATACATTCAAACACCCATACCTTAGTTCAGTAGTTCTCTACAGGAGGCAAGTTAACTTCCCAGAAGACATCTGACAGTATCTAGAGACATTTTCTTTTCTTGAAACAGAATCTCACTCTGACACCCAGGCTGAAGTGCAGTGGTGCGATCTCCGCTCCGCCTCCCAGGTTCCAGCAATTTTCCTGCCTCAGCCTTCCAAGTAGCTGGGATTACAGGTGCCCACCACTGTGCTCAGCTAATTTTTTTATTTTTAGTAGAAATGGGGTTTCGCCATGTTGGCCAGGCTGTTTTAAAACTCCTGACCTCAGGTGATCTGCCTGTCTCAATCTCCCAAAGTGCTCAGATTACACGCCCACCACACCCAACTGGAGACATTTTTGGTTGTCATACTAGGGGAGAAGCACACAGATGCTCCTCAACTTAATGATGGGCTTACATCCTGACAAACCCAACATAAGTTGAAAATATCAGAGCTTAGCCTAGCCTACCTTAAACATGCTCAGAACACTTACATTAGCCTACAGTTGGGCTAAATCATCTAACACAAAGCCTAATTTTATTAATAAAGTGTTCAATACCTCATGTAATTTTTTTCAATACTATGTTGAAAGTGAAAAACAGAATGGTTGTATGGGTACCATCATAAAGTCAAAAAACTGTAAGTTGAACTGTAAGTTGGTGATAGTCTGTACTGGTATCTAGCGGCTAGAGGCCAGGGGTGCAGAGCAGCCCCGCACCACAGTGAGCCATCTGGCCCAAAACGTCAGTGGTGCCAACACTGAGAACCCCACTAGGGCGTACTGTGCCTCATGATATAGTACAAGGAGCAGTTCCTCCGATTTTTTTTCTTTTTTCTGAAATGCAGTCTCACTCCTGTCGCCCAGGCCGGAGTGCAACGGTGCAATCCTGGCTCACTGCACCCTCCGCCTCCTGGGTTCAAGGGATTCTCTCAGCCTCCCAGGTAACTGGAATTACAGGTATGCACCACCATGCCTGGATAATTTTTGTAGTTTTAGTAGACAAGGGATTTCCCCAGTAGGTCTCAAACTCCTGACCTCAGGTGATCTGCCCGCCTCAGCCTACCAAAGAGCAGGGATTACAGGCATGAGCCACCGCTCCCGGCCGAGGTCCTCCAGTTTTTCACATGAATCTGCTGATGGAGCCACATGAGCCCTGCATTAAATTTACACCCTTTCCCTGTACTCACAATAATTATGACTTTCTTTGGCAGAATGGAGGGTTTGCCCCTCAAACGTGACAACATATGTGAACCAGATGGCAACATCTTTGAGCTGCTCTCCAAAGTGGCTGCTTATCATGGAATGACAGAGGGAGAAAAGCTTGTTTTCCCAAAACAGTTCCCACTTGCATAGAGATGTTAACACAATGCTTTCCCAACTATCTTATACCCAAACTCCGTTTTTGGCCTGCTCGTCTCAGCTTTTACTCACTGATCTATATGCAGAAGCTGATATGCTCCAAGGATCTCTCATTTAGACGGCCATCTGCTACACTGGTACAATGAACTTTATTGGTACAGGGGGGCTAATTTGCTAAGAAAATGAAAACTTGATTCCAGGAATTTCTAGTTACAACACACAGATACCTGGAGCAAACCTACCTCCCCATATCTAACTTCCCAAACTCAGGCAGGCAGCCTAGGGAAGAAAGCTCCATACCTGTAACTGGTGGGTAACGAACAGAACTGTCTTGGACTTGAGATGTTTCCGGATAGCACTATTGAAGATGTGGTTGCCCACGTGGGCATCTAAGGCACTGAGGGGGTCATCCAGGATGTAGATGCTCCTGTCACTATACAAAGCCCGGGCAAGGCTGATCCTCTGGCGCTGCCCCCCGCTCAGGTTGGCTCCTCGCTCTCCAATCTACAAGAGCCCACAAGTGTGGTGAAGCCTCCAGTGCAAGTCCAGAACAGCGCGTAGGGGTTACCCAGTCACCTCCCCTCTTGCCCACCCAGACCAGCTCCTTCTCTCAATCCCCCACAGATGAACCGCCATGCTGATCCTTCCAGGGAGTGGGGGAGTTGACCCAGATGCCTCTTCCTTCACCACTGCCATCTGGGTACGGATCAATCCTACATCTGCTCTTACCACTCCACCTGGATGCCCCCCTCCAATCCATTCTCCACATGGCAGGAAGATCTTTCCAGAACACAAAGCTGACCATCTCCCACCCTTGCTTAAAATTCTTCTAGAGCCCCAAAGGATAAGCCCTGAACATGCAAACGTGGCATACAAACCAGACCCTCTGCCACCCCGTTTCCCGGCAGTTCTCAACCTCCACTGCCATCCCCCTTCCACATCCTGGGACCTAAGCCATCTGTAATTATGTGTATATTACGAACACACATGACAATGTCATGTGTTTGCCTCTACTTTGCTCAGTTTTGGCATTATCTCCTCTGAAATCTCCCCCAACCTCTTTCCTGCTAGTACCCCGAAGAAATGGGGCACTTTTTTTGTGCCTATTTGTTTGGGTTTCTTATCCTCTTAACTGCACACTTCTCGATGTGCACGTTATTATCTTACCCCTTGATATTCTTAGTGCCAAGCAGTGTCGGCACACGTCACTGGCACACAACAAGCACTTAATAAATGTTACTAAATGATCAAATGCATAAATCAGTTGTCAAATATTCAATTAATTCAGAGGTTTCCAAATTGGACATTGCATCGGAATCACCTGCAGGGTTTGTTAAAACAGACCGTTGGGCCCTACCCCTAGAGTTTGTGATCCAGGAGGTCTGGAGAACAGCCTAAGAATTTGTGTTTCTAACAAGTTCCCAGGTGATGCTGACGCTGATGCTGATGCTGCCGATCTGGGGATATGGATTCAAAGACCTCTAAAGTCAGCTAAATAAAGGTGCCAGTCCCAGAGACCTTCAGGGCAGTTCGTGGGAGACAAGTTCTAACACTGAAGAGCACAAACTAGTTCCAAAGACGCACCTCTGGAAACTGCTCCAGGCCAGAGACCCAGAGAAATGCAGATTTGTTCTCAGGCTCTTTCCCTCTAACAGAAGAGGGCTCTCTACAGACCACCTGAGTAAGGAAGTTGGCAAAATCAAGTTCAGGGAAGAAGCTTCACATGCACACGCTTACTTGTAGTTTTAAAAATATCTGAACAGAGTGAAAAACAACAACTCTGAGACAACAATGGGATTTTGTTTAAAACTCACAAGACATATAAAATACTGACAACCTTAAAACAGGTAGTGTTAACATCTCTGCCCTAATGGACACATGCTTTCCTGACACAAGGCCTAATGAGAACCTCACTCCCTGGGAGGCCCTTCTCCTAAGCATTTCAGATGCGCTCCCGGGAGCAGTTCTGGCCCAGCTCTGCCGCTCATCTCCCAGAGCCCTCTCTCCAAACGCCCGGTCGGGGCAGAAGGCCTGTACCTCTGTCAGGTCGCTGTTGGGAAGAATGGCCAGGTCAGGCCTCAGGCAGCAGCTGTTCAGCACAGAGTTGTATCTGGAGGACACAAAGAGACAGCGTCAGGGACACAGGGCGGGGAAGGGTGGGGGGCAGAGCCTGCTCAGGGCTGCCTTGCATCTCACACAGCCAAGATGGAAACATGACAAAGCCAAACGTTCCTTGCCTTTCTTCATCATATTCCTTCCCAAACAGGATGTTGTCCCTCAGAGTAGCATTGAGGATCCAGGCCTGCTGGGCCACATAAGCGAAGGTTCCACTGATTGCAACGCTGCCTTCTAGAAGCGTCATCTAGGAAGAGAGACACCATCCAATGGCATTGTAACTCAAAACCATTACCCTGTGCCAACACAATCCCCACTTCCATGATGGAATCTGGCGCTGGCAATTTCTTGGATGCTTTCTGGACCCAAATCCAGATCCCAACTTTGTTCCAAAGAGAGCTACAGCCCCCCAAAAAATCAAAGTTCTCCTTGCTTATGCGTGATGGGAGCACAGCGTAACCTGTCACTCGAAGGAGCAAACACTTCCCTCCGCAGCCCATTTGCTGCGTGCAAACTGTTTACATTACTAGAAGCACAAGCAAGAGGTCCTTGCAGAATTCTCCTGGAGAGGATGCTGTAGGGGTTTACAGCTAATCCCTGCCTCAGGATGTGGGCAGGCCAACTCAGCTACAGCAATTATCTAGGATGCTGGCTTGACCAGCTGCTTCTATGAAATGAGAACCAATGGAAAAAAAAAAAAGTCCAGGTTAGACATCCCTTAATATTTATAATATTTACACACTGTCCATTTACCAATGATGGGCCTTCCCCGCCCACATGCAGTGACGAACCACGTGCTTTGAATTTTGTGTTTAGTTAAAATGATTGATATGAATTGATTTATCCATTTTACCTACTTCCATTATTTCTTTTGTTTAGGACTGATAGTAGACATTTGTCTCGGGTTGGGGATGCCACAGCTTTGAAGCAAAGTCTCACTGACCAGTCTGTGCAGTGCTTGTTCATATAAGCTGGTCCTCACAAACGCCCTCACACAGCATGTACACACACAGGTGTACCCAACTACCCATAAGCACTCTGATGTGCATTTCAAACGGTTCAGAAGCCCCAGGAGGGTCCACTGTGGAAAGCCGGCACTTCCGGCTGCTGCACAACCACCCCGCGCTGCAGCGCTGTCAACTGAGTAAACCACAGTTAAGGCAGGGCTGACTGGCATGACCCGTTTCCCTGCCAGAGAGAGGGCTGCCAGGGTTTGTCCAGAAGCAAAGTCTGACTTGGTTTTCCACCTGACCACTGCCTAGTCAACCCTGGAACAAGGAGCACATTGCTAGATTGCGGAGCAACTGACCTTTCCTTTCCTTCTTCCTCTCCCTGCATCTCTCTCTCCTCACTGGCCCTCCAAATCTGGTTGGTCATCAGAAATCGCCTAGGAAGTTTGTGCCTTTTACAAAGGCCCATGGCTGGGCCCAAACACTGAAGAGTGTCATAGAGCAGAAGTAGGGGAGCTGCCCGGCATGATCTGAACTCAGACAGCCCCAGGCACCACTACCTCGAGGAGAACCACAGCTCACCAACTGTGACAGCTGATGCCAAACAAGACAAGAAAGTATTCCAAAACCTGGAGGCTACAAAAGCACTCCTGTCCCGTCTGTTTCATTTCCATTCAGTGGACCTTATGCATCAGGACACAGAGATAATCGTAAGTTTCCACCCATCTCAGCCATCTAAGTCAATCTAATTCTAGTTTACAAGCACATGGGCACCTTGTTTTTTTTCTGGATTATTTGGTTCTAAAACACAGCAATGATAATGTGTCTCAGCAGGATGACGCCTGCCCCTTCCTGTCCCTCACTCTCAGCACGCTGTTCACTCCTTGCCTGGAGATGTGTGTGTGTGCGTGTGTCTTCAAGGCCTTGCTCCCCACTGGCCCATGAACTCCCTGACGGCATGACTCTTCAGGGCTCGGGAAGAAAACTGAGAACGGCTTTGCTTCTAGATCAAACCCTGACAGTCCTGTCTGACAGCGGGGCTGGGAGTGCCGGCCGCCCTGCTTCTCTACAAGTTAACCCTGTTGGCAGTGCTGCAGTGCAGGGTGTCTGTTCCTCTCTTATCTCTGCCATTTTCAACACACTGGCATACCTGTGGCACTCAACAGATGCATGCTGAATGAAAGAAGGCACAAGGCCAAATGACTCCAGCTGGGGTAACAGTCAGTCATCCATCAGGCGCCCACCAAACCTCCTTCCAGACAGAAGGCTGTGAACGGGTGAACTGGGGGAAGCTGGGGGTGTATGATGCAGGCTGAGGGTTCATTTGTTTCCCCCTTTCCCAGCTCCCTTCAGAAAATCTGTTCGTTTTTCCTGAGACTCTTGCGAACCAGAGAAAGAAGAAAAGGACAATAACCAAAATCTTACCTGGCCTAAAATGGCTGAAATGAGAGAGGTTTTTCCACTTCCCACACTGCCACAGATTCCAACCAGTTTACCCTGGACAAGGCACACAGAGAGGAGGGTCATTTAGAGGCTATTGACCACTGATCTCTAAGGACTTGCAATTACCTTGAGGAAAAACACATTCACTGTGGTCTACCCATACAGAACCGTCACCATGACAACTCAGCAAGTCGCTCACCTGTTTTCTTACTCATTAGCCACCTATCTCATAGGTTTCTCTGGAAACACCCAAGGTAACAGGAATGGAAGCCCTCTGGGGAAAGGAAATGTGCCACACACATTGAGGTACCCCGCGATCACTCTCAGGCCCAGCCTCTTTCCTATTCTGCTTGTAACCCATGTTCTTAACTGACTTGTTTTTGTTGTTTTTTAGAAGAGAGGGCAGGGCTCTCAAAAAGAATTTTATTATTATTATTATTATTATTATTATTTTGAGATGGAGTTTCACTCTGTCACCCAGGCTGGAGTGCAGTGGTACGATCTTGGCTCACTGCAACCTCTGCTTCCCGGTTCAAGCAATTCTTCTGCCTAAGCCTCCTGAGTAGCTGGGATTACAGGCGTCCACCACCACTCCCAGCTACTTTTTGTATTTTTAGTAGGGATGGGGTTTCGCCATGTTAGCCAGGCTGGTCTCAAACTCCTGGCCTCAAGTGATCCGCGTGCCTCAGCCTCCCAAAGTGCTGAGATTATAGGTGTGAGCCAAAGTGCTGAGATATAGCTATCCATGTTCTTAATTTACTTGTTTTTGTTTTTTTCCAGGAGAGATGGCAGGACTCTTAAAAATCAGGGTCTATAAATTATTTTCAATAAAACCATGGATACCATTGCCTCCATTTTTCTACAAAACATTTCAAAAAATCTGAGGAATATTTATACCACCAATCCCACACAAAAGTGGAAAATCAAGACTATGATGAACTGAATATCCTTAGGCAGATAAAGAGTTCTCAAAGTAGTGTTGAAAGTTTTCAGGGGATAGACAGATAACCTCAAAAGGGTCACCTGTTTACAACCCTGTGCTGGTTCAAGTGTCCCCAGGAAGGAAGTGGGAGGGTGGTGGTAGGGACAGAGCACGGATTCTGGAGGCAGATGGGTCTTGATCTCAATCCCAACTTCACCAGCACTTGCTAACCGTGTGATCTGGGCCCCGAGACTTATCCTCATACTGTGTCTCCTTTGGACTCTGAGAACCTTGAGGAAAGGCATTCTCCTCGTAAAACTAAGTACAGCATCTGATAGTTGAACAAATAGTTTTTGACATGATCCAGGAATTTAAACGGTTACTGCGTGGTGGCAACAAGGAGGTCAAGGCACAGGTTCAACCTCTGCTCAGACCAGTTAGGTTTACACAGAGAAAAACGCTGTTCTGATGATTAAATGGTGACTAAATGAGACAACAACAATGAGAAAAATGCCTGTGCACAGAAGACACTTGGCAAACATCACCTCCCCTTCCTAAAGAGAAGGCCCAGAGAGAATTAAGGCACCTCTCTTCAAATGGCTAAGGGTCTCACATGTGTCTGCGGGCCCTAAAGGGCAGAATGAGGGTCAACATACAAAGCGATAGAATATACTTTGGCTGCAGGTGTGGAATCATTTTCTAATAGAGCTGATCAGCAATGTATTAGGGCTGTCTCAATAATCAAGCTAATAGTTACTAAAGAAAAAGGCTGTTAAGAGTTAACTGAAGTAAGGCCAGATGCAGTGGCTCACGCCTGTAATCCTAGCACTTTGAGAAGCTGAGGTGGGTGGATCACCTGAGGTCAGGAGTTTGAGACCAGCCTGGCCAACATGGTGAAACCCCATCTCTACTAAAAATACAGAAATTAGCCAGGCACAGTGGCACGTGTAATCCCAGCTACTCGGGAGGCTGAGGCAAGAGAATCACTTGATTCTCCACCCAGGAGGTGGAGGTTGCAGTGAGCCAAGATTGCGCCACTGCACTCCAGTCTGGGCGACAAAGCCAGACTCTGTCTCAAAAAGAAAAAAACCAAAGAGTTAACTGAAGTAAAAAAACTGACTTGCATGCCCTTCAATGACACTAACAGTTTCAAGTGGTTTCACATAGCACTGTCTCCCCTTCTTGCTTACAGCTTTCAAGAGCTGGAAGCTTTCTGTTCTCTTCTCAGTCTAGTTCGGGATCGGCTGACCACGCCTCTCGTCAGTTGCTCATTTTGATATACACGGCATTCACACCTCTTCCTCCCTACTTCCAGTTATGTGGACAAACCTTTCTTACTACCTCCCACCCGCAACCTTGATCCAAGACAGACTCATCTTTCTCCTGGTTACCGTGGTAACAGCCTTGACTGTTCTTGCTTTCTTGTCTCCAAGAAATGATCCTGTTCATACGTTAAGTACAACCCTGTCATTCTGCTTGAATCCTCCAAAGACTCTCTTCCCACTTGGGTAAAGCTGAAGTCTCACCAGGGCTCTGGCAGGCACTGCCTCTGCCCTTGGCATCTACTGCTCTCTCCCACACTCATTCCACTCCAATAACAGGCACACTCACACTTGTAGCCTCTGTGCTTCTGTTCCTTTGGCCTGGAATGTTCTTCCCCACCCACCCCAAATCTACTCTCTCTCTTATATCCTCTGATCTTTGCCAAATACTACTTTTTAAATGAGGCCTTCCCTCAGGCAGCCTATTCAAGTTGTAACCACACCTGCTCCCTGCCTCAACACACTCTCTCCACCCTCACTCAACACTCCTAGATTGGAGTGCAGTGGCGTGATCTCAGCTCACTGTAACCTACACGTCCTGGGCTCAAGTGATTCTCCTGCCTCAGTCTCCCAAGTAGCTGGGACTATAGGCATATGGCCAGCTAGTTTTCGAATTTTTTGTAGAGACAGGGTTTCATCATGTTGGCCAGGCTGGTCTTGAACTCCTGGGCTCAAGTGATCTGCCCACCTTGGCCTCCCAAAGTGCTGGGGTTACAGGCATGAGCCACCATGCCCACCCTTTGTCCCCTTCTGTCATAGCCCTTATCACCATACGATATGCAATATATTTTATTTGCTTACTACCTGTCCACGCCTGCTAGAATATACACTCCAAGAAGGACGGCATTTTTGTCTGTTTGGGTTTTTGTGGCTCTATGCCCAGCCCTACCAACGCATCTGGCACAGAGTTTGATACTCGTAAAATGGCTATTGAATAAATGAATATATATGCATCTGGGGCCCTGTGGATGACACAGCCCTGTGAACATGGTGCCGGTTCCAAAATACGTCTGTATTTTAAAGGCCTTGAACCTGGTATCTCTGTTCCACCATTCTCTGTAGGAGGGCCTCCGAGACTCTAATCCTGTGCTACCTGGGCTGTGACGTCATCTGCCTAACGATCCATAACTTATATTAAAAATAAATAACTACAACACAATTGCTGTCACAGTAGCACTGAGAATATCTATTATGTGCCAGGAACGATGCACAGCCTAGTGCAAAAGGGGTCCTCACAGAGTCGTAACAATCAGAAATAACTGTTACAGCTCACATACAACTATAATAGAAATCGCTTTAGGGCAAAATCCTGGAAAATCCACTTGAATGCTTCATTTCCTTGCTTATAAAACAATTACCTCATAAGATCAGTTCTTATTAATTTCTGTTGCTAAATGCTTTTTTTTTTTAAGAGTTAGAACTGGTCCAATTTGCTCTTTAGTTCAAAATCACTCCTAGCCACAAAGCACTTTGTGAAAAGGAACTGGTGGCAGATCAGCATGGGGTGGCACAGGGGGGCGTGAGGGGGCGGAGGGCGGGCGGGAAGGCAGGGAACGGACCGCTTACCTCCTGGATCTCCAGGTCGATGCTGTGCAGCGTCCTCTGTAAGCGCAGGTGCCCCAGGTGGATGTGCTTGCCTTCTTCCTCTTCGGGACTAGGCCGCTCGTCACTGTCCAGGAGGAGGTGGCCTTTCTGCTCTGCCAGCACCGCTTGATGCTCAGTGCGCTGCAGCTGCCTCACCTTCTCTTTCTTGCCCCTGGAAGCCCTCTTGTCTTTTTTCATTTTGGGGGTCAGCTTGGGCGAGTTCTGGATACTGGAGTGGGAGGAGTCCCATGCCAAGGTGGCATTTTTCATCTCTATCTTGATGTGAGGACTGGCTGGTTTGTTCTTTATCATGTGAACCTCTTCCATTAGAAACAAACTCTGATAGGAGTTGTGAGAGAGGTGCAAAGATGAGACACTGGATCAAGACCAGGGAGACAAGCCTAGGGCGTACACTCACGCGGCAAAACACATCAGGCTATACAGTGGAAGGAAGCTGAAGGGCAAAAGGGAGCTCATTAGTGCGGCCCAGTCTCAGGCCCATCAAGCGGTCACGGGAGTGTGGGGCAACCTCGAGGTTCAGGGGCCTTGTCAATGACCCAGTATTCCACGTGACGGATTACATGCTAAACTGCCTTTCTCCCTCAACCAGCCTAACCAGACCTAATGACACTGAACTGACTGGTAATGTAGCCCCTTGTTCTGGGCAGTAAAAAGCAGGTAGGAAAAGCAAAGGGCATGCTGACCTCCAGTACAGATGCTCACTACGTGTTTTCCTTCCAGATCCCTCCTGCAGAATCCAAAAGCCTGCCCACTTCCCGTCCATATCTAGGAGTAGAGACTGTCACAGGCTTACGTTGCTGTCATCAGAAAAGAGTATCTAAAGTTTCATCTACCACAGAGAACATCTCGCCAAGAAATTCTCGTATCTTCAAAGCCTTGCCTTGGAGCTTGAGAGTTCAAACAAGCAAAGGAATAGGCTTGCATGGAAGTGAAGGGTATCTCCCTGAGAAGCATCCCCTGGGAAGAGAACAAGACACTTTCCTCCCACTCATTCCCAGAGAACCCCTGAGTTATGTTAAAAGGATTTTTTTTTTGATGCAGAGTCTTGCTCTGTTGCCCTGGAAGGAGTGCAGCGGCGCAATCTAGGCTCACTGCAACCTCCACCTCCCGGTTTCAAGAGATTCTTGTGCCTCAGCCTCTCAAGTAGCTGAAATTACAGGCACGTGCCACCAGGCCTGGCTAATTTTTATATTTTTTTGTAGAGATGGAGTTTTGCCATGTTGGCCAGCCTGGTCTTAAGCTTCTGGGCTCAAGTGATCTGCCTGCCTCAGCCTCCCAAAGTGCTGGGATTACAGGCATGAGCCACCACACCTGGCTGAAAAATGAATTCTTTTAAGAGGGAAGTGTTTCTGAAATTAAGATGTGAAACACTGACCATAATAAATCACAGCCCAGGATTTTCCCATTAGGCTTTGAATGCACTTCTAATAATCCTCTTAAGCCAGTGATCTTCTCTACAGAATGCTGTACCAGTTGGATTCACAGTATAATTTAAAATATATTTAATTTAAAAAAATTTTAAACATTACAAGATCTTTAGAGAAAAGATGACTTTTAGTGTCAGGACTCTGCTTAGTTACTAAGAACCCCTCAACTATGATAAAGTTTGCAGGTGCTATTATATATCATACATGATCCCTCTCCCCAAGAACAAACACTTTCTCTTGGATTCTAAACTTCTAGGCTTGCTCTTTTAAGCTCTCCCTTAAGCCCCCGTTCTCCCATTCATCCCTGATCCTTTCTTCCCCGCTGTGTCATGATTCTAAACTTTTGAGATCATCTTCACTCTTGAGTAACCTTAGGTGTAGCCCCTGTTTGCTGAAACGGCTGCTGGTTTCATTGGTTCAAAGCCTTCCTGAGAGACTGAGCCACAAGCAGCATGCCAGATATTCTCATCACCTTCACAGAGTAAAACCACCTGGTGACAGAGTTGCCATCATTTCTGTTCCCTAAAGAGATATTCAAAGGACGAAGGTCTTTTAGGCCTTAATGAACTATTAAGAAACATGCCAGGATCTAGTGGTTTTCACAGCTCTAGCCACGTCTCCTTCCTACTCGCTGCGGTCTTACCCTCCTACCAGGAGGGTTTCGGCTTCAGATCACTCTGCCCTGACGTGCTAAGAGGCAGACAAGGGCCTCCCCATACTTGAACTTGTATCTACTTGAATTTGTACCTGTTAGAACAACAGAATCTTAGAAATAACATAAACCTATAAATCATAAGCCTCGACTTTATTACAGGACACTGACCTTGAAAACACTACTCATTCACTAGAAGAATCAAATCAGAATGAATCTGTTGAGAACAGAAGAGGGGGCTACTCACAGGGTTGCCAGATAAATATAAGATGCCCAGTTAAATTTATTTATTTTTTGAGACAGGGTCTCACTCTGTCACCCAGGCTGTAGTGCAGTGGTGCAATCTCGGCTCACTGCAACCTTTGCTTCCAGGGTTCATGCGATTCTCCTGCCTCAGCCCTCCTGAGTAGCTAGGATTACAGGCATCCGCCACCATGCCCAGCTAATTTTTGTATTTTTAATAGAGATGGGGTTTCATATTTTTGGCCAGGCTGGTCTCAAACTCCTGGCCTCAAGCGATCCACCTGCTGTAGACTCCCAAAGTGCTAGAATTACAGGTGTGAGCCACCATGCCCAGCCCCAGTTAATTAAGATTCTAGAAAAACAATAATGATTTTTCAGTATAAGTATATTTCATACAGTATTTCACTGGGTGTCCCGTGTCCGTATTTGCTGGAGCTAGCCACCCTATTCCACTGGGGACAATCAGTGCAGCTTTGCACTGCCTTTCTACAGGTTATCAAATCAATAAGTTATAGGTTACATAAACACATTTTATTATCCACACTACCCAACAGGAAGCCACAAGTTCTCCTGCAAGATGTACTTGCAGAGTAGGTGAAATAGAGAAAAGACTACACCTGCAAATCTATCAGATCTCCAACTCCCATTTAAAAAAGAAAGAAAATGGTGTAAAACAAGACCCAGGGTGAAAAGCAGGCTCTGCAACATCGTCACTGAGTTTCAAAGTCTGTAAAAATGAATCAAAGAAGCAAGTCCCATCCTTGTTATTCTGTATTCCATCTTCTAAAACTGATGGGAGGGCAGACGCTTTCAGATGATATAATCCCAGGAATAGTTTTGTTGTTGTTTTCAAAAGGCTGCCTTAGATTATCCCCTAAGATTGAGGCAGGCTTCCTTTAATGTACTCAGAAACATAATAAACAGTTGCCTTATACCTAAAAAACAGCCTCCGAACCCTCATAAAGTCAATGTCATTCAAATTAATAAACACCTGAAGGTAAGAAGATAAAAGAACCGGCTTAGAGTTGGGGAGGAATTAGGTAATAGGTAATAAATCCTTGTTATTTTTTTTTTTTTCTGAGACAGAGTCTTGCTGTGTCGCCCAGGTTAGAGTGTAGTGGCGCGATCCCGGCTCACTGCAACCTCTGCCTCCCAGGTTCAAGCAATTCTCCTGCCTCAGCCTCATGAGTAGCTGGGATTACAGGCACATGTCACCAAAGCCAGCTAATTTTTTGTATTTTTAGTAGAAACAGGGTTTTACCACGTTGGCCAGGCTGGTCTTGAACTCCTGACCTCATGATCGTCTGTCTCGGTCTCCCAAAGTGCTGGGATTACAGGCGTGAGCCACCAAGCCTGGTCATAAATACTTGTTATCGTATGCCAAGCATCTAATTAAAAAAAGAATAAGAAGGAGAAAAGAGACCAAAACTGCCAAGAGGAATAATACAGAAGGGGTCTAAAGTCTCATGGGGCCTCATGTGGGTGATGCTGCTTCTCTTATTAACTCTGAAGCTTCCTGGAGAGAGGAGGGACCGATGATGTGAAAGCCACCTGCTAACCTAAGTCCTCACTAATAAGTAGGAGACCAGAGCCCTTGAAAAACAAGGGGAGGACCAGCCTACATTACATGCCGTTACTTCATAAAAGAAAACAAACGGTGGGGAGAGCTGACGGTCAAACATTTGCTCTCACCCGCGACTGGTTATTGTGGATTCAGCAAAATAAAGCTCTGAGTCCCATTAGACCATTGTTTTCCATATGACTCTGGCTCTTGGTCCTCTAAGCAACAGCCACACTGGGGTGGGGGAGGGGCACATTCGAGGACTAGCTTTCTTCCCTTCTCCTTTCTTTTCTTTCTTCCTTTCTCCTTCCTTCTTTCCTTTCTTTTTTTTTTTTTTAACAGATAGAGTCTCACTCTGTTGCCCAGGTTGGAGTGCAGTGCCATGATCCTAGCTCATGGTCCAGGTCCTGCTGAACCTCCAGCTCCAGTAGGAGAGGACCAGAGCATCTCCATTTGTGGTATTTCTTTTTTTTTTTTTTTTTTTTTTTTTTTGAGACGGAGTCTCGCTCTGTTATCCAGGCTGGAGTGCAATGGCGCAACCTCGCACCTCCGCGTCCTGGGCTCAAGCGACTCTCTTGCCTCAGCCTCCCGTATATGTGGTATTTCTAAAATGTTCCCCATCCCTGAGGGCTCCCTGACCTGTGCTCAGTGCACTGTCAACCTCCTGGGCTCAAACAATCTTCCCACCTCAGCTTTCCGAGTAGATAGGACTACAGACACACACCATGTACCTGGCTATTTTTAAATTTTTTTGTAGAGATGGGGTCTTGCTGTGTTTCCCAGGCTGGTCTTGAACTCCTGGGCTCAAGTGATCCACCTGCCTCAGCCTCCCAAAGAGCTGAGATTATAGGCGTGAGCCACTACACCTGGCCAGGACTAGCTTCTTGATCAAATAAAAGTCACCTGGTCAACTGCAAACAAATAGAATATAAGCAAATCCCAGGAAGCTAGTTTCCATGTTTCTTAAGAAGAAAATCCAATCTGTTTTCTCCTGAACCTCCAAGAGGATTATATTCATCCCTCAAACGTGAGCTTCAAGCCTTCACATCACCAAGATTGCTTCTGTATTCCTCTCACTGGCCAAGAAAGACAAGTAGGGACACAGGAGCTAATCTATGCAGTGACAATGTCAAGGAATTCTGGCCCACACGGCGTCCCCTTTTTCTGTTAAGTATTAACCACTATCAAATATCTATTTCTCTCCACCCTCTCAAATATACTCCCGTTTGTATCATGTATGTGTATTATTCTGAAGGAACAAAGAACACAGCCAAGGTATGATCAACTAACCGCCTGCAAGAAAAGAAGCTGATACTTACTTTACTGCACTTCTCAACATGATCTAGTTTTATGACTATTTCCATGTCACTGCCTTCCCCGCATCATGAGGAGTAACCACAGGGCAAGAAAAAGAAAGTATCACAAAGTACTCAGCATGTCAAGCAATCACAGTGACAGCAGCAAAGATCAAGGGGAAGATGCCTGACAGTGCTGGTCCTCTAGGTGAAGCCACTTCGAAGCCCAGTGAGTCACAACATACCCATGTCAGACCCAGGTGGAAGGGGCTAGCTCTAAAGGGGAACACTGCAATCCTGGGAGCCCAGACATGGATGTCCGCAAGAGGTAAAAATTCACATTCATTTAACAGTCTCCTCCACTGCTCCCTTTTTCTTACCAACTTGTCAAAAGGCCAAAGGCAAGCCTGAGGCCAGCGTGGCCAGCCTGTGTGGCCCCTTTAACAGAGGCAGCAGCTGATTGTATGGGGAGGGCTCCTGACACAGGGGCAGAGAAAGGAGCCACTTACCTTAAATCTGTCAACAGCCACCGAGGCTTCTGAGAGGGACTTTACTGAAAACGGTGTTACTTTCAAAGCGAAAGTCATGGCATTGAAGACTGTCACCACTGTGAAAGCCTGGAAATAGAAGAAACTGTGCCTGACTACGCCATGCAACTAAAGTAACGCGACAGCATCATCTCCTCTCAGGTGTTACAAAGGCTGCAACTTGACTGTCAGATGTTACTACAAGTCAATTACATTTTTTTTTTTTTGAGACAGAGTTTCACTCTGTTACCCAGGCCAGAGTACAGTGGCACGATCTCAGCTCACTGCAACCTCTGCCTCCCAGGTTCAAGCAATTCTCCTGCCTCTGCCTCCTGAGTAGCTGGGATTACAGGCGTGCACCACTACGCCCTGCTAATTTTTATATTTTTAGTACAGATATGGTTTCGCCATGTTGACCAGGCTAGTCTCAAACTCCTAAGCTCAAGTGATCTGCCTACCTCCCCCTCCCAAAGTGCTGGGATTACAGGCATGAGCCACCATGCCTGGCCACATTTTTTTTTTAAGTAGAGTTTTTGAGATCTTCAATTAAAATTGTCAGTAAATGTGAACCATAGGATGTTCTGTAATTTCAGAATTAAACTCAAACGTAGATTGACTGAAAAAAACTCATACACTATTTGTGCATAAGGGCTGGCTGCTCCCCACTCTTCCGCTTCCCAGCTTAATCCCATGAATGAAAAAATACCTACTAATTCTTGGGGGAACCTCCAGGTCCAGTAGGAGAGGACCAGGAGGACCAGAGCATCTCCACATGTGGCATTTCTTTCTTTTTTTTTTTTTGAGATGGAGTCTCGCTCCGTCACCCAGGCTGGAGTGCCGTGGCTCGACCTCGGCTCACTGTCACCTCCACCTCCCGGGCTCAAGCGACTCTCCTGCCTCAGCCTCCCACATATGTGGTATTTCTAAGATGTTCCCCATCCCTGAGGGCTCCCTGACCTGTGCTGCTGTCAGATCGAAGCCCAGGGTCATGTGAACAGAGAACGTCACTACACTGGCGATCACCACCACAATGGGAGCCACACCCACAGTGATGCTCTGGAAGTATCCGGCTTTTTCCAATATCCGACGCTCCTCCTCGCGGATTTCTATGAATAAAAAGCAAGCCAGTTTCAAAGCAAGTTAAAAGAAACTTTGGGATGTTATTCTTCCACCTCCAAACAGGACTCCATAGGTCTTCAGCCACCTTTCAGCACCCATGACGATCAATTCTACCACTAAAGCTGGTATATAAGGCTGAGGTTTGAAATGGATCAAGTCACAGGATGAATCTAACAGAAAGCAGTCACTCCACATGAACACAATGATCATATTTCATGACACCTTTTTCTGATTCTTCTTATAAATTTCTTGTTTAGACAAGGAATGAACACATTAATGGTACCTATAATTGGCAGTTTTGTTTGCTTACCTGGTTGTTGTTTACTTTTTGCCTAAGGAATTATAGGAAAGACAACACAATGGCACTGGAGAATTAAAAAGGGACTAAGAGACCGGGCACGGTGGCTCACGCCTGTAATCCCAGCACTTTGGGAGGTCAAAGCAGGCGGATCACCTGAGGTCAGGAGTTCGAGACCAGCCTGGCCAACATGGTGAAACCCCATCTCTGCTAAAAATATAAAAATTAGCCCGGCATGGTAGACACCCCCTGTGATCCCAGCTACTTGGGCGGCTGAGGCAGGGGAATCGCTTGAACCCGGGAGGTGGAGGTTGCAGTAAGCTGAGATTCCACCACTGGATTCCAGTCTGGGCAACAGAGCAAGACCTTGTCTTAAAAAAAATAAGGGGGGGACAGAGGAGACTAAGATTTCCTAGAGTGCCTGCTGTATGTTGGCAGTAGGATAGAAGCTTCCATATAAAGAAGCAGTAACGACGAATGGAAGAAAATAGGTGAAATATAATTTCTATAGGCAGAATGATTTTTCTTAAATATCTGTAAAATCAATCCACTTATTAGCAAAGCAACCATAGAGTACTAAAGACCATGGAGCAGGAAGTAAAACAAGAAAATGGTAAGATCCTTTTTTTTTCAGACAAGGTCTCACTCTGTTGCTCAGGCTGCAGTGCAGTGGCACAATCGCTGCTCACCGCAGCCCCAACCTCCATGGCTCAAGCCATCCTCCCACCTTAGCCTCCCAAGTAGCTGGGACCACAGATGCGCACTACCATGCCCAGTTAATTTTTTATTTTTTGTAGAGATGAGGTCTCACTATGTTGCCCAGCCTAGTCTCAAATTCCTGGGCTCTAGTGATCCTGTCTCTCCTTCCAAAACGTCAAGACTAAAGGCATGAGCCACCTTGCCTGGCCAATACTTTTTGTTTTCTTTGAGATGGAGTCTTGCTCTGTCGTCCAGGTTGGAGTGCAGTGGTGCAATCTCAGCTCACTGCAACCTCTGCCTCCCAGGTTCAAGTGATTCTCCTGCCTCTCGGCCTCTCGAGTAGCTGGGATTACAGTCTGTGCCACCACACCCAGCTAATTTTTGTATTTTTAATAGAGATGGGGAATCGCCACGCTGGCCAGGCTGGTCTTGAACTCCTGACCTCGTGATCCACCCACCTCAGCCTCTCAAAGTGCTGGGATTACAGGCATGAGCCACTGCACGCAGCCAGTGTATTTTTTAGAGCCAGGGTTTCACCACGTTGGCCAGGCTGGTCTCGAACTCCTGACCTCAGGTGATCCACCCACCTCGGCCTCCCAAAGTGCTGGGATTTCAGGTGTGAGCCACTGCACTTGGCAAATACTTAATTCTTCTAAGAGGCTATGCACTGACCTTAAAGGTATTACCACTGCCTGAGGCATTGGGAACTATCTTCACAGCTAGTTTGTAAGTCATATAAAAACACTGAACTCCTTACTTTAACATGTATTATATACACCTTGGCCATGTGTATAATGAGCGAGAACACACTTTTCAAATTAATACATACAGGTAAAGACACCAGTCAGGGGCTGATAGATGAGGGGAATCTCAGAAAAAAGATCATGAAACTATAGAATCAGCCAGAAGGGACCAGCGGCAGCCATCCTGCCATCAACCTGCTGGCAGATGTCCATTCGGAATCCATTTGTTCCACTCTAATAGAAAGGAACTTGCTGCTTAACAAGGCAGCCCCATCCACTGCTGGGCACCTCCTGAGTGGTTAGCTCCCCGGATACTTCTTAACAGCCCTCATGAATAGAATGCAGATTCCAGAACTGGGCATCGTGCTCCTGAAGGTTACTTAGTGAAAGGAAAACAGCTGCCTTGCTCCGAACACTGTATTTCTACTCCACCTAGAATGCACCTACTGTCTAACAGCACTGGACTCAGTTCTCGATGAGGTTATGGTCCACCAACAGCCCCAACTCTTTTATTTAAATTAAGTATCTGTGTGTTTGTTTTTAAATATCTGCTTCTTAAATTTCACCTGTTTGAAGGCCCACGGGTTCAACCTGTGTTGGGATCTTTCTGAATGCCGCAACTGTGCTGTTTCTCCTAGCTTTGTTCGCACTTACATATTTGACAGAGCTAGGACCAGCATCCAGCCATCCTGACTCCCAGCTTACCTTCAGGGTCACAAAATACTTCACTGGTGAAACCACAGAGTACAGTGGGCAAAGGTGGAGCTCTCAGTAGTAATGTGACATTGTCTCTTGTGAAAGCCTCATGACCAGGCTGGAAAATCATGGGCAGAATGAGAATACACACAGAGGGCTCTGAAACGGAATCATTCCTAACTCGCTGTGTTTTAACTGGGAGAAATCACCATTTTCCCAGGTCTCAATTTCCTCATCAGTGAGATGAGGTTATGGGTTGAAACCTCTAAGATCTCTTTTGAACACAAAGATTCTATGATATTATGTCCTACAATACTAGATACTAGTCCTAGTATCTAACGTGCTCAGAAAGCAAAGTGTGTGAATGATAAGACCCAAAGAACGCAAAGTCCTTCCACTGCATGCACACACAAAGTCTTTAAACTCACTTTGAACACTTTGAGAAAACGCTTTGACCCAGGCATACATTTTAATAAATTTAATGTAGGTAAGAACTTCATTCATCTTCTGGACACGTTCATCTGTGGCGGCCACGCATTTTCTCCTGAAATATGCTGTGAGCCGTGATGCAAACATCTGAAAGGAAAAGCGATGCCATGCCAGATTAAAGCTCACTCAAACTCGAGAACTGCGTAATCTGCTTAAGGTCATTCTAAATAAAATGAGCATATAATCCTGTTTGCTAGGATGGGCCAAACGTTATGTAGCTGTACTGTCTTTAATAAAAGTGACCTACTGAATTGTAATAAAACATTACCGAATTCTTATCTCTTTGTAAGGCAAAGAAGACAAATAACTATTTGCTCTCAATAGTGACCACAGATACTGAGTGCTCCAAAGGGGAGGCAGGAAGGCCATATCACTTAGCACCAACTCCATCGCAGCGACTTAAACACCCCTATGTAAGTGGGACAGGGTTCACCTGCTATGCTAGCCTTCTCATTCAGACCCTTTTTCATGCAAGTGACACCTTACCTCCTCTCAAGTCAAAATTCTGTCCCCATGGAGCAAGCACTGTCTAGCTCTAGATTTAACCTGCTTTGAGGAAATTTCCAATCAGAGATGTGAGACCTCAGCAATGCCTACTATAACCCAATGGAAGTAACTCATCTCCTAAGGAAAAGCTGCCAAGATTCAGCTAGGAGGCTTACTCACCATTGCTGGGTAAAAGAGGATAAAAACAGCTGATCCCAGGAAGCCTGTTGGTCCCAGAATAATTACACTATAAATCATGCCTAAGATGGCGACCACAGGTCCTCCGGCCAGCAGGCTGCCGACAGCTGCTGCCTCAAACATCCTCTGCCCGTCGTTGGAGCAAATGTTGATGAGCTGTAAGATACAACGAGTGGTGAGGGGACCCTGGGAGGACACGGGCCATTTGTCTCAGGAGGAAGATAAAGGACAAGGCAGGGCCCTAGAGGATCGAAGCTCAAGCTAGGAAGTTGCTCTCAGCTGTGAAGCAAACACCCCTCACTCACCTCACCCAGGGATTTCTCTTTAATGTTCTTTAACTTAAGGATCTTCTTAAATGCCATGGTTAGGATGGCCCCCCGCAAGCGGACACCGGTTCGGTAATTCAACGCCCAAGTCAGTGCAAGCGACCAAGACCGCACGATCTCTGTCAGAAGGAGGCCCAGGACCAACAACAAGCGGTACTGCAGGTTAGACTCTGTTGCCTGGGTATACTCCAAGAGCTGTTTCACCATGAAGGCCTACAGGGAGAAACACACACCGCTGTCAGCGTCTCCACGGCATTCGCACACGATGCTGTAGTTTTATGTTAAGTTAGAAAGAGTAGGCAGCTCTACTCAGGGACCAGTGCGCAAGCAAAGGACAACTTTGGAGGACCCAATTCTGACAAGCTGCCTGCAGGAGTCATTTACTCAGGGCATTCTGCAGGAGCCAGGTCTAAACTGAAAACTTTCTTCCTTACAGGACACCATCAAAACCATTACTCTTTCTAATGTAACATAAACCTATCCATGAGCTGAAATTAACTCTAAACACATGGTCATTCAAAAGTATAGCTTTGACCTTATTCCAGTATCTCCACACATGGATACATTTCTTTACATGAAAACAAGACCTTTTTTTGGATTGTTTCAAACGTGCTTATTTGATAAAAAGGAACAGTGTACCTACAGTTGTACTGGGGAAGAGTGAGAAGTGCATTTGCAAAACATTCCTGAAAATAAACATCAGCAGTTTAATAGTACAGAAGACAGCAAACAAAGCAGGCTATCAAAAATCCAGAGACCCTCCCATGGGCCCGCCCCACTCCCGACTCCCTCCCAAAAATGAAAACATGTTACCTCAGGTAGCATATGTCTAACACCACCTGCAGAGGGAAGGCAGCCAGCCCCCAAGAACCACCGAGTGCCACCTCCAGCTGAGGTCCTGCAACGCCGGAGCACACACTCACACAAGGCACATTCAGCAAGAGTATTAAATAACCAGGAAGTGGGAAGGAATGTACTTTTATTGAGAATGAAAAGATATAAAAGCACCATCTTCAAAGAGCATCTCACAAACACGGTACAGCAGGGGAAGCATTGCAGTAACATACATTGGAACATACAGAGTCGAGTTATACAGGACTAGCCATCTAACAGGCCATCTGGCCTCCGACGGCTGTTTGACACACAGTAGAAACAGAGAATAGAACCCAGATCTGCTTCCAGAGTCCAAAGTAGTATACCAGGCTGACAGCACTCAATCAGTGAGGGCTCTTGAGGTTGCAATGATTCTGCAATCGAGTAGGTTCTCTAGGAAAAAAGACCTTGCTGCTAAGGAAAGAGAATTAAAAACAAAACAAAACGAAAAACTCCCCTAAAGAGGTACTCTGCTCAAAATGGCTGGTGCTAGCGGTGCACTAAGCTGGAGGAATTACCTCTGCTCGGGACAGAATAAAAAATCCTAGGCCTCAAGGAAAACCTGCTGGCATCCTTCCGAGTCTTTTCAAGTCCTTGCATCTAAAAATCAATCCTGACAAAAATGAAACAAAACAAACCACAACAAAAGAAAGCCAAACCAATCCCCCACCCTAAAGGAAGAAAAAAATTAACGTGGAGCCCATCCACCCCTCTACCCAGGTTCCTTATAGCAAAGGCGACTGCAGCTGTAAGTCAGAGCTGAACGACAGATAAAACTGGAGCCAGACACAATGGTCCAGAGATAGCTATGCTGAATTCCAGAACCCAGGCTCTCGCTGGGTTAATTTGTTGCTTTTCCTGAGATTAAATTAATACCAGATGTCTACTAGGTCCTAGGAGATCCCCACCCATCAGATTTTTGCCAAGTCCCAGAAAATAACCTGATCATATAGGAGACTTCAGATTCCAAGAACTACTGTATTCCATCTCTCCCCTCCCTCAGATTTTTAGGTTTATATCCATTGCTTGGGTCACCACTGTATACAGCTGGGTTGCTGGTTTACTAGCAAGAAGATTGGCTTCTTTTCCAGTATGCAATCCAAAATGTGGAACTGAGTCATGGGGCCAAAGCCCCCTTTTCCTCACGTGAAGCAATTCAGTAAGATGCGGTGCAGTGAAGCCCGTTCCCACGCACCTCGGCACTGATGGAGCAGTCTCCAAAGGAAGGCTGAAAGGACAGCAGGTGGTTGCCTTGGGCTCCTTCCTCCCCATACCTTTAGAGTGCCATTTTTCAGCACCAGCTAATAGCATCAGCGCCTCCCAGAGGGGAGGAGCAGGGAAGGTAAGAGACATAGTGAATGTTTATACTATTCGAAACTTTCAAAGGGGGGAGAAAAAGGAAACAGCAGATTAAAGAAGTTCCGACACATTGGGTTTTTAAAAAGCAATGACATTTCAAACCATTTTTGGGGGGATAATGAAAAAAAAAAAAAGGTTTTCATGAAAAATCCAACCAAAATTTTAGTCTTTAAAAAGTTACAAATTTATCATTTAAATCTAAACAAACTGGAAGAAAACTTGAGACTGTTAGCATAGCTGTCTGGCTGTGGAAAGCATTCCCAGTGAATAAACATTACCTTACCTGAACTCTTGGCAAGAGATTCCGCCCAGCTTGACTCTCTCATTCTGACCGCAGAATACAGCCATCCTGAAAATTCTAAAGAACAGCTTCTGTCACTGGTACCACTACAGAGAGATTCCCCCCAAATCCAGATCCTGACAGCACCAAGCAAGCTGCAGGTGGACAGAGGTTGGAAGGGTGGGAAACTTACCTCTCTAAGGGTTTTACACTGTTCTTTACCCAAAAGGCCCTCAAGCAGAGTCAGCATTCACCAAGAGATAGCACTGCAGGAGGTGGCCTTCTCCTGCAGCTCTATGGTGCGATGCTAATTCTTCATACACAGATCTTAGGTCAGGCCTGGTCTTTTAGAACTGTCTTAATCCAAAAAGGCCCCAGGGCATCTCTGTAGGTGTAGGAATGTGGCCACATGTGTTGGGTCAGGACCATACTATGAGACTGCGGTACCCCATTAACACTACGGCCCCTGGCACCGTGTGCATATGGTGCTAGTCCACTGGTCTCACCAAAACCTTGGATCGTCTTGGTGCATCAATGTTAGCATCAGCTGGCCAGCAGGTGAAAACAAACACAACAATCTGATTGTGTTTCATTTGTTCTGTGTATGGCTACCAAGGTTCAGTGAAACCTGAGCAGGGTCAAGCAATAATAATGCTGTATTTGGGGAGGCCGTATGTGGGCGGTCTGTTCTCACATAGGTTTCTGTGAGAACGGATTAAGCCAGTTTGAAAGTCGTGCCAGATTAGAAAACTTGCAAAAATCTAAAATGGGTGTTCCTCAAAAAAGATTTAAGCTCACAGACAGAAGGTTTACTCACTGCTAGTATTAAACCAGCCTGGTTTTTCAATTTCCAATTAAAAAGAAATGGATCAGAACTGGAGTTCCAAAAAGGAAGTCAGTGCTGTTTACACTTTTAAAGCCATAAAAGACTGTGGATGGGTCTATTGCTTTCTCAGTTCTAGGACAGAATCCCATGAAATAACACTGGCCTTAAGGTGCTCTTCCCTGAAAGGGCAGAGAGAAGAAAAAGCATGCTGCTGCTTTCCTGTTAAAGGAGGGCTCTTAGCTTTCCCTGGCATCTAGAACAGTTTCCTAGAGATTAGTATCCCAGTGTTCTGCACCATGAATGAGAAATTAAGGAATATACGGATGTTCAGGGGAGTGACCGTAACGCCACCAAGCTGAAGATGCATCAGTAACTTTTTATTTTCAAAAAAAAAAAAAAAAATCCCAACAACCCATGGAATTTTTTTTAGGGGAGCCAATGAAGTTTTTGCATTGGCCAAATGGAATCAAGAAAGCCCACGATTGCTTTACTCAGAAAGCCTGCATATGGTGCTATCCAGATGAATGAATTCTATGAGATCGGAGCAGCCGCCAGCCCTGTAGTGAAACAATGACAGAAGCTCTTCTTGGGGGAAGCTGGCTCTATGAAAATGTTTGCCATTTTGGTAAATAACGTAACACAACATAACATAACATTTCAGTTACATGGTCCTTCTTACTTAAAACTTTTATATAAAGTATGTTAGTTGGTCAACTATTTATAATATAGAAACCCAACACCAGAAAAGTAGTGTTCTCTGCTTCAGAAAAAGAGATAAAAACTTTAACAAGAGGCATCAAACATTAAAAAAAAACAAAAACAAAATTGCAAATTAGTTTTACCTAATCGCCATGCATCTTAGGCACATACTTACCAAAACCATGAACCTCCAGCTTACCCACACACGGAAAATGCACAGTACAAGCAGTACTACTGCTCCGATGCCTCAAGGCAAATGTGTAGAGAATAGATTTAATCAAGGTCTCAAGTGTAAGGCAGCACAGCAGGTGTAAGAAACAGGTGCCCAGGAAACAGACTGAACGTCAAAGGCTCTCTTATCTACTCTGCATCAGAACAGACTGGGGGAAACCACGGCTGCCACCCCAATGCTTGCCACACAGTCACACTGTAAGCCAGACTTAAACAGACTCCACATCAGACTCTAAAAACCTTGACAGTCCTCCAGTTTTCTCAGGGCTTATTTGCCACGGACCCGCCAAACACGTGATAACTCTGCCTCCAGGCACTCGGTATATCCCCGGCGCCTGGCTCACCAGTCCGGGCCACACAGCGTGCTCTTGCCCACTCACAGCACTGCAAGACACATCTGCCTGCACCAACTGCCATTCCATGTCAACACACAACCGAGAAGCACAGTTCTGTGCAGAACCGGAATCAGCTCCATTTCACCCCCGCCCAGGACATTCAGCCAGTTACACGTCTTCTCTGGCAACACTGCCCTTTCATCCTTCCAGCTGTTGCCAAGCCACCATTCGCTCCAAAATCCATCGACCCCTTTCAACAGACCTGAAGACATCTCTAAGACTGCTACCTAGCCCAAAGCTGAGCATAACCCCTGCAACAGAATCAGAGTGTTAGAGCGGGCCACGGCTGGGCCCCTGGAGACGGTCGGAAAGGATGGTTAGAACTTACTGGTCCACTGAAGGCAGCCAGCTGCGTGATCATCAGGCACACGATGGACAGGATGAGCCTGGTGCGGCAGAAGATCCACACAACCCTTCGCAGGGAAGCAGCGTCTGGCCCAACTTCATTCAGCTCTTCTTGCCACAGTCTCTCTAGTCTTAACAAGGGCACACGTCCTCGTTACACATCTCCCCAGGAGGAAAGGCACACCTAGCTCCCCGCCTGGCACCACTTTTCATCTCCAGGTTTTGCCACCACTCATACAAGTCTCCCTTTACAATTATGTACGTGGTCTTCACCTTCTGGGAAAAAACACCCTTCCTGGGGAGCTACACATTTACCCTGTATAGGGAGCCTCTCAGGATACAGAAAATGATGAGAGCAAAAGCCTTTCTTTCCACCCAGGAAAATTCTCCCTGAATGCAATTTATTTGTGAATAAGAACTTCCTTTCTCAGGGGTCCCCAACCCTTTCTGAAGGTTCCTGTGGTAAAATGTAAAGTTGTAAACTAGATTTTAATCATGACAATCGGCTACCACAAAAATGTATTCTGTCACAAGGCAGCAACATAATCTCCCTGCAGACTCAGGAAGAGAAGCGGGGCTGAGAGAGAGAGAGAAAGCCCGTGGTTAAAACAGGATCAAAGGTGAAATAGGAGATAAAGCAAAAGAGCAAAGAGAAAGTCATCCCCAGGCCACCCTCCCTCCACTGGACAGCTCGGCTCTTTAGAGACACAGAGCTGTGAACTTCACACTCCTAGCTCAGGCCCTGCCCACCCGGCATGGGGGACATGAGAGTGGACCAGAGGCGCCTACCTTCTGCAGTTCACGTCAGAAGACTCGTGCTTGGACAGAGACCACACATCTTCCATTGAGAGCTCCCGCTTCTTGTGGGCCACACGAGCCAGAGAAGAAAGCCACGAAAAAGTCATATAGGAGAAAAGCCCAGCATTGTCCACTGGGTGCTGGTGTCTAAGGAGAGAAAACCGAAATCACAAAGCTGTCAACACGCATGGAGAGGGCAGCCTGTGTTTAAAAGACACTGTTTAGGCTGGGCGCAGTGGCTCACGCCTGTAATCCCAGCACTTTGAGAGGCTGAGGTGAGCGGATTACTTGAGGTCAAGAGTTCAAAACCAGCCTGGCCAACACGGTGAAACCCCGTCTCTATTAAAAATACAAAAATTAGCTGGGTGTGGTGGCGGGCACCTGTAATCCCAGCTACTTGGGAGGCTGAGGCAGAAGAATGGCTTGAACCCGGGAGGCGGAGGTTGCAGTGAGCTGAGATCATGCCACTGCATTCTAGCCTGGGTGATAGAGCAAGACTATCTCAAAATTAAAAAAAAAAAGACACTGTTTAGTGAACAGAGCTCTTGACTAAAGACAGGTCTCCCCAGCCGCTCTAATCTTAGCCTGAATGTTCAAAAATGCCTCTGATGCTACCCTGTCATCACGCAGTAGCGTGTCTTACTTGGAAGTAGTCCGGATGGGCTTCAGAGCACTCAAGCCATGATGGTACTTTCCCTTGGGATGCTCCTCGTCCAGGATTCTGAGCTGAGAGTGCATGGAGACATCCAGAGAGAGGCCCTCGGCTCGGGCTGCCGTTTCCAAGGCATCTTGGCATTCCAACTATTCCAGCAGATAGGGAGACAGACAAGAGCACAGTGAACACACAGGCGAGAGGCAAACGGAACTGATGAAACGGCTTACACTGCAAACTGGCCTCATCTTAACTGAGAAATCCCAAGGGTCAGGAGGTTAAACACTAACTTTGTATAATTTGAACCCACTGGGGAACATTAAGCTAGATATTTAAAAATTTTTAACTTTTTTTAAAGCATCTTTAAGTTTTACAGAAAAACTGAGCAGATAGTACAGAGTGTTCCCATATACCTCCGAACCTCCCCCGTCCGCCCCATCTGTTTTCCCTATTATTAACATCTTCCATTAGTGTAGTACATTTGTTACAACTGATGAGCCAATATGAATTCATTTTTAACTGAAGTCCATAGGTTATATCAGGGTCCACTCTTTGTTTTTGCTTTTTTTTGAGACAGAGGAGTCTCACTCACCCAGGCTGGAGTGCAGTGGCATGATCTCGGCTCACTGCAACCTCCACCCCTGGGGTTCAAGCGATTCTCCTGCCTCAGCCTCCTGAGTAGCTGGGATTACAGGTGCAAGCCACCACATCCAGCTAATTTTTGTATTTTTAGTAGAGAAGGGGTTTCACCACGTTGGTCAGGCTGGTTTCTAACTCCTCACCTTGTAATCCGCCCACTTTGGCCTCCCAAGGTGCTGGGATTACAGGTGTAAGCCACTGTGCCTGGCCCCGTTTTATTTTGTTTTTTTGAGATGGAGTCTTGCTCTGTTGCCCAGGCAGGAGTGCGATGGTGCGATCTTGGATCACTGTAATCTTAGCCTCCCGGGTTCAAGCAATTCTTATACCTCGGCCTCCAAGTAGCTGGGGTTACAGGTGTGTGTCACCATGCCCAGCTAATTTCTGTATTTGTAGTAGAGACGAGGTTTCACCATGTTGGCCAGGCTGGTCTCAAAATCCTGAGCTCAAGTGATCCACCTTTCTCGGCCTCCCAAAGTGTTAGGATTACAGGCATGAGCCACCATGCCTGGCTTAGGGGCCATTCTTTGTGTTGTACTTTCTAAAATTTACATTTTTATTACCAAATGTTTTAACTTCTGTTTTCCAATATGGATTGAGAGTCAATTATTTCACTACTAACTACAAATCTGATTGCCCATTTTCTATGACAAAAATTTCCATCAGCCCCAGTTAAACAGCCCTGCCAAGCAGGAAGAGCCTGGATGTAGACATGCCTCCCCTGCCTCATCAGCAGCAGGGAGAACAGAACATGAGTTCGCATCCTGGCTGCACAGCTGAAGAGCTCCAGAATGCACTTCCTGCAGTGTGCAGCAGAGGCACGCATGAGCTGAAACATAAAGTTACATGTACTTACTAATTAGAAAGTGTATAAATATTCACAAATTCGATTAATAAAAGTGCATCCAAGACTGCATTCTGTCTGATGGTGGCAGAAGAGGGTGGGTCAAGAATCTGAACATGCCTATCCCCATTGACTTTAAGAGTAATTCAAAAGTTTGTACTTTTTTTTCTGCTATAGAAGCAGAAGCTTCATTTTCCTCAATTTTCCCATTTTCCTTTCCTGTCTTAGCAGTGAAAATCACATTATTACAAATATTTCCAGCAACTATTGTGAAATAGTAAAAAACAGATCTCAGCTGGGCATGGTGCCTCACTCCGCAATCCTGACACTCTGGGAGCCCACGGCAGGAGGATCAATTGAACTTAGGAGTTCAAGACCGCCCTGAGCAACACAGCAACACACCGTCTCTACAAAATGTAAAAAAATCAGCCAGGCATGGTGATGTGTGCCTGTAGTGCCAGCTACTCAGGAGGTGGAGGCAGGAGGATCACTTGAGCCCAGGAGTTGGAGGCTGCAGTGAGCTATGATCACACCACTGCACTCCAGCCTGGGTGGCAGAGCAAGACTCTGTCTCTAAAAGGAATAAAGCAAGGAGAATAGATCCCCATATCAAGAAAAAGCTAAGTGGTTTAGCACCTAACACACCAAGCCTTGTACAAAACAGTCTATTTTTATACATCACCTCTTCTCCCACCAAAGAATAGAGGCAACTTCAACAGTAACAGAACTGAAAGGGGAGAATTTTGCATACAGGGTCAGCTGGATGCCTGGGCAGATCAAACACGATAGCTTCAGTTCACAGCACAGTTAAGTATCTCTGGGTAACTTCTTGGTATTAGGAAGGCACACAGCCCTGCAAAGTACACAGTCAGACCAGTTTCAAGAGAATAATAATATAACATGACAAGAGTCAACAACAAAAAACACATTCACTCTCATGTGAAGCCCTTATGTATAAGGTCAACACTTGATTTAGTGGTTAGGGACTATGGCACTTAATAATGAACTGAGGACTGCTGAGATTCAAGCACATTACAAAGGTTTTTCTTACTTATAAGCTTCATATAACCACAAGGAGAAGGAAAAAAACTACCAGGTTGAGAAAGGAGAAAGATACACTAAAAATACAGGCACACCTACTCTGAGTGAGTAGAAACTGGGAATCCGTATAGAGTAGGTACAGAATGTTACAGGGACCAACCTTATTTGGATATCCAAAGCTTCAGAAGACAAAAGATTTTTAAAATGCCACTTCAAATATATATTGGGTATCTCCAAAATGGAATATACGCTGTGCCATAAAGCAAACCTCAACAAATCTCAAAAGACGGACATCATGTACACATGCACCCTGACCACTTTAGAATGTAATTAGAGCTCAGTAACAAAGATTTTTAAAATCTCCAAATGCTCAGAAGTTATGCAACATACTTCCAAGTAATGTAAGCAAAAGAAGACATCAAACAAGCGTGACAATTTGTACCTATATGATCTCAACTTCTCAGGAGGCTGAGGTGGGAGGATTTCTTGAGTTCAGGAGTTTGAGGCTGCAGTAAGCTATGATGTCACCACTACACTACCAGACTGGACAACAGAACGAGACTCTCTTTAAATAAATAAATAAATAAATAAATAAATAAAGACATTAATTGGAAACTAGAACATATTCTGCGCTCAACAGTACGAAAGTGCACTACACCGACATCTCTGGGATGCGGCTAAAACAGAGCAGAGCGAAATTTTCATCTCTTTAAAAGCATGTATTAGAAAAGAAAAAAAAGAGAAAAATCAATGCTTTAAGCTAGGGGTTGACAAACATTTTCTGTAAAAGGCCACATGTAAATATTTTAAGTTTTGTGGGCTAAGAGGCAAAATCAAAGATATTAAGTAGGTACTCCTATTACAAGAGAAAACAAATCTCCACAAAATGTTGACACAACGCAGATTATAATAATTGAGTGCAATTTTTTGTAATACAGATCTACTGATGAGAAGAATGAAAATCTTTTATGGGGGAATAACATTTCATGTGTACATGATGTCAGACTTTTGAGATTTGTTGAAGTTTGCTTTATGGCCCAGTGTATATCCATTTTGGCAGATATCCAATGTATATTTGAAATGTTATTCCCCCATAACTATTTATAACTATTTTAACTGGGGTTTAAAATAGTTTTCCCTTCCATCAAAATTGATTGCAAATCTTCATCTATGAATGCTGATTTGAAATAAGATTCTACAATTCTACTTATGCAAATGTCTTCATGAAGGTACTGCTGGGCTGGGTGCAGTGGCTCACGCCTGTAATCCCAGCACTTTGGGAGGCCAAGGCGGGCAGACCACCTGAGGTCAGAGTCTGAGACCAGCCTGGTCAACATGGTGAATCCCTGTCTCTACTAAAAATACAAAAATTAGCAGGCCATGGTGGTGCGCACCTATAGTCCCAGATACTTGGAGGCTGAGGTGGGAGTTTCTCTTGAACCAGGGAGGCAGAGATTGCAGTGAGCTAAGATCACACCACGTGGGTGGATCACAAGGTCGAGATTGAGACCATCCTGGTCAACATGGTGAAACCCTGTCTCTACTAAAAATAGAAAAAAATTAGCTGGGCATGGTGGCGTGCACCTGTAGTCCCAGCTACTCAGGAGGTTGAGGCAGGAGAACTGCTTGACCCCAGGAGGCAGACGTTGCAGTGAGCCAAGATCGCGCCATTGCACTCCTGCCTGGGTAACAAGAGTGAAACTCCATCTCAAAAAAAAAAAAAAAAAAAGATCATGCCACTGCACTCCAGCCTGGGCAACAGAGCAAGACCCTGTCTCAAAAAAACAACAACAACAACAACAACAAAAAGATAGGAACTGCCAAATACTGAGCTAAATACATTAATACAATTCATGAATTAAAGGCTTTTAACTGAGCCTTTTATCTCTTGGAAGACATTATAGAATTATATTATATTATTCTCTTGGCATTTACCTTTATCAGGTTATTACACTGCAGATTAATCACTTCCAATTGAAAGTTATGTGGAAGCTACTAAATGCCACAGTTAAATGGATTATTTTTATGCGGCAAAATATATATAACATAAAATCTGCCATTTTAGCCACTTTTAAGTGTATAGAATTCAGAGGCATTAATTATATTCACAATACTATACAACCATTGCTACTATTTCCAAAATACGTGGATCTTGAAATACGGAAATTTCCTGAACTGAAACAAATTGCTTCTCAGAGGACAAAAAAGAAAAAAAAAGAAATATGGAAATTTCCTTCATACGTCATTGAGGTCTAAAAAACACTGCTGGAACTGTGATTTCAGTTTGAAAAATATATCCACTACAAATGTGTATTAAAATAGAAATTTCTTTCTTTTTTTTGAGATTGAGTCTCACTCTGTCCCCCAGGCTGGAGTACAGTGGCACAATCTTGGCTCACTGCAACCTCCTCCTCCTGGGTTTGAGCAATTCTCGTCTCAGCCTCCCAAGTAGCTAGGATTACAGGTGTTTGCCACCATGACCAGCTAACTTTTGTATTTTTAGTAGAGACACCACTTTGGCCAGGCTGGTCTCAAACTCCTGACCTCAAGTGGAGATCTCACTTCTTGTTTAACTTTTGACAGTACGAGAAGTATATAAAGGACCTTGACATTATTTATGATTCAAATATTAGGTTGTCATTGAAATTATTTGACCACAGTACCATTTTACATTCCCACTTGCAATGCATGAGACATCTAGTTTCCCCACATCCTCACCAGTACTTGGTATTGGCATTATTTTTTATTTTAGCCATCCTAATAGGTCTGGAATGGTATCTTATTGTGGTTTTAATTTGCACTACCCTAATAGTGAATGAACAATGTTTGCTATCTATCTGTACTTATACATCACCCCTACATTCTTTTTGCTGAAGTGTCTGTTCCAGTCTTTTGCCCATTTTCTGCATGCATGTTTTTTTTTGTTTTTGTTTTTGTTTTTGACAAGCTCTTGCTCTGTTGCCCAGGTTGGAGTGCAATGGCATAATCACAGCTCACTGCAGCCTTGAACTCCCGGGCTCAAGCAATCCTCCCACCTCCCACGTAGCTGGGACTACAGGTGAATGCCAACACACCCAGCTAATTATTTTTATTTTGTAGGGACAGGGGTCTCACTATGTTGCCCCAGCTGGCCTTGAACTGCTGGGATCAAGCAATCCTCCCTCCTTGGTCTCCCAAAATGCTGAAATTAAAGCTTATTTTCTAACTGAATTTTTTTTAGTGTTGAGTTTAGTAAGCTCCTTAGATATTCTGAAGTTCTTTGTCATATGATTTGCAAATATTTTTTCCCATTTTATGGCCATGTTCCATCTTTTTAGTTAGAGCCATTCACAGAGCAAAAGTCCATAATTTTGAAGTCTAATATACCAATTTTTTTTCTTTCACAGTTATGCTTTTAGTGTCATGCCTAAGAATTCTTCTTCCAACCCTAGGTCATGAAGATTTTCTCCTATGTGTTCTCTTAGAAGTTTTATAGTTTTACATTTAAATCTATGGTTCATTTTGAGTTAATTTTTGTATAAAGTGTAAGGTTTAGGCAAAGGTTCACTTTTTTGCCTACAGATGTCCAATTGTTCCAACATCATGTGTTGAAAAGATTATCATTTCTCTAGTAAGGTGCTCTGTACTTATGCCAAAAAGTTGGCCATAGCTGTATGCGTCTATTTCTAGACTCTACTTCACTGATCTATTTGTCTGTCCCTCCACCAATGCTACTGACTTGATTACTGTAGCTATAAACTAAGTCTTAAAATAGGATAGTGTGATGCCTTCAACTTTATCCTTCCTTTTCAAAACTGTTTTAGCTATTCTAGTTCTTTTGCTTTTCTAGGTGAACCAAGTTCAAGAGTTAGAAGGGTTTTATAAACATCTTTTGATATTTGAGAAGCATCGGAAGAGGAAAACTTGGCATGCAATCCATCAGTATGTTTACATAAGCATGGCATATTAGTATCAATAGGAAACCAGAATCTTCACATTTTTCATTCATTCTTTCAACAAATAACTTACCAAGTGCCTCTTATGTATAAGACTATTTCAGATGGTGAGAACCCAAAAAATGCCAATTCCTATGTGTATAACACAGTCATTTCATTTTCTTCATCTCTAAAATGCTTAGTGACAGTTTTCACTAAAACCTATTCATAGAAAAGTAAATAGGGCCAGGCACAGTGGCTCACACCTGTAATTCCAGCACTTTGGGAGGTCAAGGTGGGCAGATCACCTGAGGTCGGGAGTTGGAGACCAGCCTGACCGACGTGGAGAAACTCTGTCTCTACTAAAAATACAAAATTAGCTGGACGTGGTGGCACACGCCTGTAATCCCAGCTACTTGGGAGGCTGAGGCAGGAGAATTTGAACTTGGGAGGCGAAGGTTGCACTGAGCTGAGATTGCACCACTGCACTCCAGCCTGGGTAACAAGAGTGAAACTCCGTCTCAAAACAAAAAACAAAGTAAATGGACTTAATACATTTTTAAAAATCCTCTCATTGCATGGTTTTGTTCCTTTTACTATATATAACTAGGTCATGTTTCACTGTCTCCTAGGTAGTAAGTTACTTCCTATATTGGAAAATACCAAATTCAAAGGCTTATTTGAAAAAGATTCAAATAAAAGCTTCCAGGCAAGCCTTCATTCCCCAGGTTTCTCATGAGTACTGCAGTGGCAGTACTGATGGCAGAGACTCAGGGCTCTTGTGCTGCCTTTGATTTTAGAACAAGGCATTCGGTGCAATTTTATCCTGACAAACCCCCATAAAAGTGGCTGAAATAGCACTAATCCTCAGAATTCTCATGTAACAAAGCATGGAGAAGAAATTCTCACAGTAAGAGTGTGGAGAAGCCTATATTGTTGATCAAAAAGAATCCAACCTCGCTACTCTAAGCAACAGTTTCCAAGTCACATCCTGTCCCTGCTATTCTTTCCTAAACGTTTTCCCAAATTGTCAATCTTTTTGTCATATCTTTACACATTGCCCAAGTCAGGAAAATGAAACATCTGATGGAAATACAGAATGTGATGCAGGATCTTCTCCTTTGAAGGAAACACTGTCCCATTCCATATCTGCACCCAGCTCCTTCAGAGATAGGTCTCTCAAAACAATAAGCAACAGATATTCAGCTGTTGGCAATCACTCTCACATGTTATCATAAAAAAAAAACAACAGAAAATAATTATCTTACGCCAACAAAACTATTTTTTTTTATGGTCTTAAACTATGAACATCTCCACAGGCGGAATTTTCCCACAGCTGGAGGCCAAAGTAAATACAGTGATTTCAAACACAAATCTTAGAAGACAGATACAGATTTAAGTTTCAGTTTACTCTTTTTTAGGATGGTGCATGCACCTACCACATAGGGATGAGAGGAATTAATGGAATAATGAAAAGTGCTTAGCAAAATATTGGGTATATAATAAACATTTAATACCATGTTAGCTACATTATCCCAATTTACCTAGCCAATAAATCTTAGGGTTTGTCTCAACTATTTCTTCTTTCCTTTAGTTTTCCCTGACTCTTTCCCTGACTCGTTCCTTCCTCCTATGTCTTCCCTGCATCTATACCACCACAGCAGGATGCTTTTGGTACGAGCTCCTAGAGGGCAAGCTGTCTTCCTGTTGTTTATATCCCCGACCTCTGGCATGGTATAGAGTTTGGCACCCACCTAGTATTCAAACGTCAACTAAAATACTTTCAAAATATCTTCTTGGCCGGGCAGTGGCTCATGCCTGTGATCCCAGCACTTTGGGAGGCCGAGGCGAGCAGATCACCTGAGGTCAGGAGTTCGAGACCAACCTGACCAACATGGAGAAACCCGTCTCTACTAAAAATACAAAATCAGCTGGGCGTGATGGGACATGCCTGTAATCCCAGCTACTCAGAAGGCTGAGGCAGGAGAATTGCTTGAACCTGGGAAGCAGAGGTTGGGATGAGCCGAGATTGCGCCAGTGCACTCCAGCCAGGGCAACAAGAGCGAATCTCTATCTCAAAAAAAAGAAAAGAAAAGAAAAGAAAAGATCTTCTTTTTCCCTTATATTCTACATATCATCAATTAATGCTACATGATACACCAAGGAGGGGATCTTGACCATTCCACTTCTGTTTATATTCTCTAGCTGTTTTGCTTATTACTATTTTTGTTTGTCTGAGACAGGATTTTGCTCTGCATTTTTGCTCTGTCACCCAGGCTGGAGTGCAGCTCACTGCACTCATACCTCACTGTGGCTTTGACCTCCCCAGCTAAAGCAGTCCTCCCACCTCAGCCTCCAGTGGCATCCACTACCACCATGTCTGGCTAATTTTAATGTTTTTGTAGAGACATGGTCTTACTATGTTGCCAAGGCTGGTCTTGAGCTCCTGGGCTCAAGCAATCAATCCTCCTGTCTTGGCCTCCTAAAGTGCTGGGATTACAGGTGTGAGCCACCACACCCAGCTTTTGTTTATTATTAACAGTATAATAAATAATTATAGGGTTTTTTTTCTCTCCTTCTACATTATTTAGGATAAATTCTATCATTGGGATTACAGGATTTTAAAAATGTAGCTCCTAGCAATTAGACTTCTAGCCAGTTTGCCCCAATTAACTTTATTACAGAATATGTGCTCCAGTATTATTGCAAGAGAACTGCTATTAACTTTAGTACTTTCAGGTCTGCTTTGTGGACTTCCGATTGTCTCGACATTAGCAAGAAATAAAGAAAGCTACAGCAATCTTCCTTGTGTACAGCCAAATTTCATGACTAGTATGCATTTATAAAGGCAAGCTTTTCACTTAAAGGTAATTAAGATACAAATTAACGTATACAAATTAATTCATAACAGACCAACATAACATGTACTATGTACCAGACACTGATTTAAATGGTTTACAAATATTAACTAATTTAATCCTCCTAACAACCCTTTGAGGTAGGTACTAGTATTCCCATTTTACAGCTAAGGAAACTGAGGCACACTGATGTTAGGTCACAGCAGAGACTTCAACCCAGTCTTGAGCTAAGGCTCTTAATCACTATGCTCTGTGCCTGTCAAAAAAAAAAATACAAGCAAATAAATCATAACTGTACAAAATGCTCCCAGGTGTACCTCACAAACAGCTCTTATCTCTTTCCCAGGGTGAGTACCAGATCAAGACAAACAATAACTCGGCCAGGCACGGAGGCTCAGGCCTGTAATCCCAGCACTTTGGAAGGCCGAGGTGGGTAGATCACCTGAGGTCAGGAGTTCAAGACCAGCCTGGCTAATATGGTGAAACCCCATCTATACCAAAAATACAAAAAGTAGCCAGGCATGGTGGTGCGTGCCTGTAGTCCCAGCTACTTGGGAGGCTGAGGCAGGAGAATCACTTGAACCCGGAAGGTGGAGGCTGCAGTGAGTCGAAATCGTGCCACTGCACTCCAGCCTGGGCAACAGAACAAGACTCTGTCTCAAAAAAAAAAAAAAAAAAAAAAAAAGATAGGCTGGGTGTGGTGGCTCACGCCTGTAATATCAGCACTTTGGGAGGCCAAGGTGGGCAGATCACCTGAGGTCAGGAGTTTCAGATCAGCCTGGCCAACATGGTGAAACCCCATCTTTTAAAAAAAAAAAAAAAAAAAAAGAAAGAAAGAAAAAAAGATTTAAAAAAAGATAAACAATGACTCCATCTCTGACTCTGCTAACTTCATTATAAGCCAATGGCAGTTTCCAAAGTCAGTCACAATTACATAGTTAGAACACTAGACTGTAAATATCACTGAACTGCAAAAATGTACATCCCTAATTGTTTTTAAACCAAAGATGGGCAGATGCTAAAAGACAGATACATTATAGACTTATATTGAAACATAAAAGCATCTTTACACTCACCTGTCAGTAACTGCACAGATGTCTCCTACTTGTAACTAACTATATGCCTGGATGTCTAAACTTCTCTTCCTGTCTAGGCTTCCTAAAAAAGCTCACATGGCCGAGCATGCCAGGAAAAAAAAAAAGTATGTCTATTTAAAGGCAAAAATAAATATTTTCTACCACAGCTAACATTAGTTAACTGTGAGTGAGTTATCAACATTTTAAGGTTGAATGGACTGAAAATGGACATGGACCAAGAGAAAAGACTTAATATATTCAAACTATAGGAGCATACTATACAAAAGCATAAATAATATAACAAGGTAGGGAATCATGAGTCAGTGAATATTGTCGGGACAAATAAATACCAGATTGGGCCGGGTGCAGTGGCTTACGCCTGTTATCCCAGCATTGGGAGGGCGAGGTGGGAGGATCACTTGAGCCCAGGAGTTCGAGACCAACGTGGGCAACAAAGTTGAGAACCTGTCTACACACAATTTTTTTTTAAATTAGCCAGGCGTGGTGGTGCACACCCGTGGTTCAGCTACATGAGAGGCTAAGGTGGGAGGATCACTTGATCCTGGCAGGTCAAAAGTGTAGTAAGCCATGATAGCACCTCTGTACTCCAGCCTGGGTGACAGAGTGAGACCATCACTCACATCCTATCTACCTACCTACCTTCCTACCAACCAACCAGATTGGAGATGAATTAATTGAGATCCAGGTTTCATGTCATACATCAATCCATCTGGAATTAATCTCCCAAAATCATATTTAAAATGATGACATAAATTATATGACATACTTAGCCCAGCTACGACGGGAGACAGCCTCCATTTACCCCACAATCGGAAATGTACCAAAGGGGAGAGAGGTTCAAGCATGAAAAGGAAACTTTTTTGCATAAGGAAATTAGCATTAAGAGAAGGGAAGTTAAAGCTAAAGAAGCCGGGCAAGGTGGCTCACATCCATAATCCCAGCACTTTGAGAGGCGGAGGCAGGCAGATCGCTTGAGCCCAGGAGCTTGAGACCAGCCTGGGAAACATGGCAAAACCCTGTCTCTACAATACAAAAAGGTACACCGCTAGTCCCACCTGCTCAGAAAGCTGAGGTGGGAGGATGGCTTGAGCTGGAGCTGTCGGGCGGCAGTGAGCCAAGATCATGCCACTGCACTCCAGACTGGGTGACAGAGTGAGACCCTGTCGCTAAATAAATAAATAAATAAAGCGACCAAGTAACTAACATAATAATATATTTCAAGTACTGGACTTTTACTGAAAAAGTAAAATACAGCATTTTTTCATCTATTCATTCAACTAGCCCTTATTGAGGGCCTACTATGTGCCAGGCACTGCTCTAGATACAAGAGAGAACACACAGACCCAATGTCACCAGTCAAGAAATACGAATTAAAGATACAGCCATATGTGCCTTAAAAGAGATAAAATGCAGTATGAAAAGGAGGGAAATATAGACAAACATCCACTATCTGAACATCAAACTGATTTTTAATATGCTGCCAGCAGGGATTCAGGAGAGCAAACTGGTAATGTGGAATGCTACATACTCTGAGTCTCCATAATTTTTCTGCATAAAGGAAAATCTTCCAAAGGAAAAAAACCATTAAACCCAATAGTTTATAGGGATCCAAATGCCTAATACAAAATCAGTGGCTAAACTACGGTAGATTAACACTCTAGCTCAGCACTGTCCAAAAGAAATATCATGCAAGCTGCAAATATAAGCCACATAATGCAATTTAAATTTTTCTAGTAGCCACATTTAAAAAGCAAGAAGTAGGCCGGGTGCAGTGGTGGCTCACGCCTGTAATCACAACACTTTGGGAAGCTGAGGTGGGAGGATGGCTTGAGGCCAGGAGCTGGAGACTAGCCTGTGTCACACTGCAAGACCCCAACACTACAAAAACTGTACAAATTAGCCAGGCGTGGTTGCATCAGATTGCAGTGCTAGCTGCTCAGGAGGCTGAGGCAGGAGGACCACATGAGCCCAGGTGTTTGACACTGCAGTGAGCCACGGTCATGCCACTGCACTACAGCCTGGGTGACAGAGTGAGACTCTGACTCTAAAAATAAAAAGAGGTAAATTAATTTAAATAATATATTTCACTTAACTCAATAAAAAGTATTATATTTTTTAACATATAATCAATGTGGAAAATTATTAGGTATTTTACAAATGAGGTATTTCTTTTTTTGTACTAAGTATTCGAAATCAGGTGTGTATTTTTTGCTTACAGCACAACTCAGTTCAGACTGGCCACGGGTCAGATGCTCAACAGCCGCAGTAGGATGTATCGGACAGTACAGCCCAGCAGTTCACAGGTGAGGGTGCTTTTGCTTGCCCAGAGGACATCTGGCAACATCTGGAGACATTTTCGGTTGTCCCCACTGGAGGGGTGCCACTAGCTCTGGTGGGTAAAGGCCAAGGATGCTGCTGAACACCCGACAATGTACAGGCTAGCCCCCCTGACAAAGAATTCTGTGGCCCAAGACGTCAACAGTACTAAGGTGACTCTAGATAGCTAAACAGCTAACACAGTCAGTATCGATACAGGCTAACCTAGGGGAATGTATTTTATGAGGCCATTTGTTTTTTGTTATGATGTTTTCAATCTCTTTTGCAAGTAACTTTTTAAAGCTTCCCCTGAGACAAGATGAGGGGCCCTATTTTTCTTATTTCTCTTAAGGAGCACGGCACACTGAAAGGCTGTGAGTAGCCAGACGGCCCGGCCACACAGAAAGCATCCGCAACAGCTGCTTTGTCTCAAAGGGAAAAATACTGGCAGATCCAGGAGCTGAGAAAAATATTAAACCAGAAAGTATGACTGCCATTTATATCTTCCCCATGACTATGTGGCTAGGAGACTCAGCATTTTTCTTACCAAGGTAATTCCAATGGGGCAGGAGTGGAGTCACAGGGAAGCTAAAAAGGGACAATGAAATTCAGATTCTGCTGGGTGTGGGGGCGCATGCCTGTAATCCCAACACTTTGGGGGGCCAAGGCAGGTGGATCACCTGAGGTCGGGAGTTCAAGACCCAGTCTGGCCCATCTGGTGAAATCCCCATCTCTACTAAAAATACAAAAATTAGCCAGGTGTGGTGGCACATCTGTAGTCCCAGCTACTTAGGAGGCTGAGGCAGGAGAATTGCTTGAACCAGGGAGGCAGAGGATCCAGTTATCCAGGATTGCGCCACTGCACCCCAGCCTGGGCAATACAGCCAGACGGTCTCAAGAAAAAAGAAAAGAAAAAAGAGAGAGAGAAGCAAAAACAACAACAAAAAACAAAACAAAAAGAAATTCAGATTCTGTGAAGGTTCAAACAAAGGTCAGGGAAACACATATTCATATATACCTCTGGTATGAAAACAAGTAACATTTGATCCATAAGCAGACAGACCTGCTCTCGCAAGAGACGCTTCTGCGGGCCCTAACACCATCCTCAGGCCTCGGATCATCAGCACCTCATCACACCCCATGGCCACCACTTCTCCAGCTGTCCCATCTCATTTTAATAGGCTGCCAGAGCGAATGCCTGCTGACAGGGCAACCAAGGGCTTTTCCCCTAAACAGAGGCCCCTGGGACAGATACCAGGGGCCAGAAATCATTCCCTGTTTGAACAATCCAATCCCTTCCTGATGGCAGGACCACAGCAGAGTAGCCTTCCTAATAAGCCTCAGACTGAGGATTCAACCAAGTTGTTCCCGAAGGCAGAGACTGTGTCAACTGGCAACCAGAGGCGTCTCGGTTTCCACGGGGATTAAAGGCTGCACCGCTCCCGTCTGGCACACCACTCAAAGAAAGCGGTATCTGGGGCACAGTCGGAATCAACAGGCCTCAGATCCCACAACACAGTCTTCCTCTCCTCTCCTCATTCACAAGACCTTAAGACAAACAAGAGAACGGGTGCCTCTTCTAATAAAAGCATCTCTACAGATGTCCCAAGCCCACGCAGCCTTTATGACAAATCTAGAAGACAAACTTTTAAAGGGAGCTGTTGTGCCACCAGATACAGTTCTCAAGGGACTCAGAATATTAGAAATTAAATTTAAAAAGGTCAAAAACTGATGTCCTCCCAAGACTGGCTGACTTCAGGCTTTCCTACCCTCCCTGATCTCCAACAAGTTAAAGAAACCTACCAAGCACGTTTCCTCTCCCAATTCCCACCACATCCTTACTGCCCAGTGGCTAACATGACCCTGACCATCTGAAGCTCTTCCCTTAAGAAATTCCAGATAGCAGCCACTTCAGTCAAGCAGATCAGCAAAATTCTAGAACCCAACCTACACGGGGAAGAAGCAGAACACGAAAGAGCTATTATTCCAAGTCAGGGAAGCTGCTAAACTCAGTCTATCACTCCGCAGCTACACTACATGGAGAAAAGAATTAACTTGTGCCTCAGCTCACGTATCTGTAGCTGCGCTGTTACTCTCAAGCCGATGATCAGCTAGCAATACAATTCACAAACATATCTCCACCACCACGGTAGAATGGGTGTTTGTCTGCAGCTCATAATCTAGCATTACTCCATAATCAGCAGGAATTTGAGGGCTTTCAGTTGTTTCCTAAGCTAAATTCCAAGGAACTTATTCAAAGTTCCTATTATGTTGGGGTCTAAGATGAACTTTGTTAATACCATGGTAGGTTTCAAAGGATTAAACTGAAAATGAATCACGGGGGTAAAAGGGAATATATGGGAAACACCTGGAGCCCACTGGGTGAGGGGACAGAACAGACTTTATGCCAACAGATCTAGACTAGAGATTCCCAGCACTGCCTACCTACTAGAATCACTAGGGGAGTTTTAAAACAATACCAATCCCTGGGTTCTACCCAGAAACTAATTTAATTGGTCTGGGATAGATAGGACCCAATATCGATATTTGTTGAATTTTAACACGTAGCCTGCCCTGAAAACCATCGATTTAGAGAGTGAAACTTGTGCATGTTGGTCTTTTGCATTTGACCAAATCCCTTCAACAAGATTTTCAGGCTTTAGCTAAAAAAAAAACACAAAAAGAAAAAGGTCAAGTGTGGTGGCTCACGCCTGTAATCCCAACACTTTGGAAAGCTGAGGTGGGCAGATCACAAGGTCAGGAGTTCAAGACCAGCCTGGCCAACATGGTAAAACCTGTCTCTGCTAAAAATACAAAAATCAGCCGGGTCTGGTGGCGGGCATCTGTAATCTCAGCTACTTGGGAGGCTGAGGCAGGAGAATCACTTGAACCCGGGAAGTGGAGGTTGCAGCGAGCTGAAATTACACCACTCCAGCCTGGGCAGCAGAGTGAGACTCTATCTCAAAAAAAAAAAAAAAAAAAGGCCACAATATAATTTGTAAATAAAACTTCCTCCAGTGCCTAACACAACATGTGTTAAATGCTTAGTACAAGGCTTTAGGGGTTCCATCATGTGACCACTGTACTGCAGAGCAGGCCAGAACAGCTGACCACGGTGAGAACACACACAGAGGCTAGGGGCTGAGCAGTCTGGCTATTTACCTACTGAAAAGTAAGGAAGTGGTCAATATCATACCTGCATAATACCAACTAAAAGTAAACAGAAGGTTGTCAAGTTCATAGGATTCTGAAAAAAGCCAAACAACTATAACCATTTATTGTAACCCATTCTGTAAAGTTTATCCCTACAGGCCTGAGCGTGGCTATTTCCACCACATAAATATAGACTTCATAATAACACATCAATCCCCTTTAGTGAGATTTGCTTTCGAAAACACACCCTTAACTCTAAGGTCAGGCACAGCTGTCCGTGTTGTGGCATCTCCTGGCTGGTTCCATGCTCTTTTGGGTAGGCCAGCACACTGGGCCAGAGACAGGCAGCAGAACTACCATGCTTCAAAGAGGAGCCACGCGCTGTGTTCTGAGCCACTGGATTCCAGAAAGAACATCCCTGGGAAGCACACCCAGCCCCAGCACGTCTGCCAAGTGTCTCTTTTGGACCTCACCTACAGAGAGGTGAGGCTAAATGGGGACTGGGCAGGAGGATGGCCTCTGAGGGTCCATCCATCTTTTAAAGTACACATGTCAGTCTTGCTTTCTGCCTCCATGAGCAGGCTTTCGTGAACTGGAAGTTTTCATCTGACATCTAACAACAATTAAGTTGATTCTTTGAACAGCTAATTCAGAAGATAATCTTAAATAGTTAAAACATATATAACATCTAATTATCTAAATAGGCTAACTCCTTAAAAGGGAAGCAGGAAGGGAAAGGATAAATTTAATTCTGCTCATTAGTGGACTTCAGTGCACCAAATTAACTTCACATTAGTCCATAAGTTTAATAATGACAGGTTTAACCATCGCAAAGCCTTCAGGAGGCCTTGTTTCTTGCATTGACTTTTGTATCTGACTAATAGAGAGGGAAAAATGATAAGACATTAAAGAAGGCATTAACAGAAGCCTACCTAACAGTGGAAACAAGATTTCATTGAAAGAGTTTTCATTAACCATTTGTAACTTTCAAGTTATCTTAACAAAATAAAGATTTAGGTACTTTTTTTAAAAAAAGGGAAGCTAATTCCAACACTTTTCTTCCCCTCTGACAGAACGCTCCTTTAACTCATGCCAACAGGCTATATTTATTTCCCTTAAGCAGCAGTTCCTAGGAAAGCCGGCAGTCTTGCAGTAGACGGCATAAGAGAGCTCATGATCCCGGCAGCAGCTCAACCTCAAGCGCCCCAGCGAGCTGTCGACGCAGTCAGCAAGCCTGAGAGCCACCTGCGCTCTGCACCAATCGCAGCACTGTCGTTATCTCAGCCCCACAGCTCCAGGCTGCTATTGGAGACCAACACCTGGCACCAGGCCAGATACGGTGTCACACCCAGCAGTGCCTAAGAAACTACTGAGCCTCATAAAGCTTTAGGGATGCCTACAGGGAGAGAGAGGGGGGGAAAAAAAAGGCAGGTATTCTTACTCATCTTAATACTGTCCAGAAATTCTGCTGAGTCACTGAGTATCAGTCAAGAGAAAAATAATGCAGAGCTGCAAAATGCTAATCTCCTTCTTCCTGCTCTCCTCCCTAAAAGCAAGCAGACTCATAGGAAATACTCTTGACTCGGAAAACACAAGGGCACGGACAAATTCACACACCCTTAGTCTGTAAAGCAAAGCTTTCAGGGACAAACTCTAAAAGTACAATGTACTAGACAAAACTATTTTATAAAAACAATGGTTGTCTCTGGGTAGAGGAATTAAGGGTGGTTACTTTTTTTCTGTAATTTTACACACTTTGTATCTTTTGTATGATGAGCCCATATTTATTTCATAACAATACATCTTCCAGTCATTTCTGGTAAGAGATCAGACTCACATCTTTGATCCCTAAGATATAACTTGAGCTCTCCAGAACATGTCAAATCACTAACTATAAAAACTCCAACCAAGGGTAAAGGGTCAGCCTAACACAGAACTAAAGAAATACTAAGTAAGAGCCCTGGAATTTATGAATACTTACTTGTTTTGTTACCTTTCCTAGACAAGAATATTCTAATTTGGTAGGAAGAAAATTCCACCAATGGCACACTTTTGAGAGAAGGGGAAAAATACTGCAGTGATTAATAATGGCACATGAACTTTAGTTAACTTCTACTTTTTTTTTTTTTTTTTTTTTTTTGAGACAGTGTTCCCTCTGTCGCCCAGGCAAGAGTGCAGTGGTGTGATCTCAGATCACTCCAACCTCCGCCTCCTGGGTTCAAGCCATTCTCCTGCCCCAGTCTCCCGAATAGCTGGGACTACAGGCGCATGCCACCACGCCTGGCTAATTTTTTGTATTTTTAGTAGAGACGGCGTTTCACCATGTTGGTCTCAATCTTCTGACCTTATGATCCGCCCTCCTTGGCCTCCCAAAGTGCTGGGATTACAGGTGTGAGCCACCGCGCCCAGCCCAACTTCTGCTTATTTTTCCATTCTTCCTCCTTTCCCAGAGTGGACACACTAATGAAAAACAAGGCACCCTTAGCTTTGCCTGAGAGCACTAAGAAAACAAACCACCCTCACAATAAAATAAAGCTTATAAAAGCATCTGACAAACTTTGTCTTACTTTTGCTTACATATTAGTTTAAAGCAATTAAAATCCAAACTCCTTGGCTTATTATTCAAGAACCCACATGGCCAGGCGCAGTGGCTCACGCCTGTAATCCTAGCACTTTGAGAGGCTGAGGCGGGCAGATCACCTGAGGTGAGCAGTTCGAAACCAGCCTGGCCAACATAATGAAACCTCATCTGTACTATAAGTACAAAAAAAAATAGATGGGCATGGTTGCGTGCACCTGTAATCCCAGCTACTCGGGAGGCTGAGAGAGAAGAATCGCTTGAACCCAGGAGGCAGACGTTGCAGTGGGCTGAGATGCGCCACTGCCCTCTAACCTGGGCTACAAAGTGAGACTCCATCTCAAAAAAGAAAAAAACAAGCAACAAACATAATGTGAAACTCACTGACATATTGCGCTATAGCTAAGACGTCACGCATTTTATGCTCAATATCAACAGAGACTAGGTATCCCTAACCCACAACTCTTTTTTCTGCCTGGCAAGTTCTTCATTTCTCCAAATTCTACCCATTCCTCGATTCTCCAGTCAAATGACACCTCCTCCTAAAGCATTCCCTGAGAGAGAAGCTCTTTCTCCTTTTACTAACTGCCACAGCACCTAAATCATGGTAATCTATGTAGAGTACACGTTTGTGAGTTTAAGCTTCTATTGGAGGACAGGCAGGCCCAGCACCAATTTATCTTTATCTGCGCCAGACCACTTAGTTCAGGGCTGTGCATGCATCTTGAAGAATGCTCAAATATTTGCTGAATTAAAAAGTTAATAAACACTGACTGCATCTTAAAAAAACAAATCAGGGCTTGTGGAGTCATATGATCTACATGTGCACATATAAATAGAATAAAAAAAGGAACCGTGCCTGAATAATCATCCCTCAGGCATAGGAACAGCGTTCAAGAGTAGCCGAGGTATAAACCTTCATGTTAGCTGAAATAACGCCAGCCTAATGCCAGCCAAAGTTAGTACTCAGGCTCAAAGAACTAACAGCAACAGAAGCCACCACTATATTAACACTTCAGGATTAAAGGATGCCTGCTAAGCCTCAAATTGTGTGTGGCCACAAGCATTCACATTATAGTCCCAAAGAAAGTGGGTGGGTATGGAATGCTTTATTTCAACCCTAATTACCTCTAAGCATATGTGAGAAATCACAAACATTTGAAGATGTGACTGTTAGAGAGATTTTTCCAAATCATATTCCAAAAGGAAGATTTGGTCACAATCCTAAGAAATAGGCAAACCATATAATCTGCATCATCATTTACACCTTCAAGAAGAAAAGCACTGGCCTGCTTCAAGTCAGAACTTATTCTCTGGTGCTTTGCTTCTGACTTCTGTTTGATACCATTTCTTTTTTCTTTCTTTCTTTCTTTCTTTTTTTTTTTTTTTTGGTGAGACAAGGTGTCACTCTGTTACCCAGGATGGAACGCAGTGGCACAATCACAGCTTACTGGAGCCTGGACCTCCTGGGCTCAAGCGATCCACCTACCTCAGCCTCCCGAGTAGCTGGGACTACAGGCACAAGCAACCACGCCCAGCTAATTTATTTTTATTTTTTTGTAAAGACAGGTCTCACTATGATGCCCAGGGTGGTCTTGAACTCCTGGGCTCAAGCAGGCCTCCTCCCTCGGCCTCCCACAGTGCTAGAATTACAGGAGTGCGGCACGGGCAGCACAGGTCGCCTGCTTCCATGGTAAGCGGACCTACCAAAGGCTAATAGTGGTGTATGAAACCTTGTTTTCCACATAGGAGCCACAGAAGTATCCTATCTTTTGTTACTTAGAGGCATTGTTTGTTTGTTTTAAATTTCTGATGGGTACTGGGAGATCCTGTCCCAGATTTCCTCTCTAACAACTAATATAAAAATAATGGTTATGGGCCAGGCACAGTGGCTCACGCCTGTAATCCCAGCATTTTGGGAAGCCAAGGCAGGCAGATCACAAGGTCAAGAGATCGAAACTATCCTGGCCAAAATGGTGAAACCCTGTCTCTACTAAAAATACAAAAATTAGCTGGGCATGGTGGCACGCACCTGTAGTCCCAGCTACTTGAGGGGGCTGTATCAGGAGAATCGCTTGAACCTGGGAGGTGAAGGTCGCACTGAGCCAAGATTGTGCCACTGCAGTCCAGCCTGTGCAACAGAGTGAGACTCCATCTCAAAAAAGGAAAAAAAAAATGATGGTTATAATGATGTGAAATGAAATTGCAACCTCTGCCCAATTAACTGTTTACCTTAAAAAACAAAACTATATGCTTACATAGGCATTCTGCTTCCCAGCTGCTTACATTATCCATTTTTATACCATCTCAGCCCAGAAAATTTTTTGTCATCTTGCTGGTTCCCTCTGTCAGCAAACTTGTAACATGAGATAAGCTAAAGATAAATATATGTGAGAAATTTTGTGTTTTGACAGGTAATGGTGAAGTAGATTCTAGATAGTGTCTGACCTTACAAAAATACTTAATAGCTATGCATTCATTTTAATGTATATACAAAAATAGCTTGAATAAACCAATCACTTGTTGTTGTTTTGCTAGGTCCAGGCTAAATAAAAGAAAGAGGGTAGAATAAAAGAAATTTTGGGGTAAAAAAGTTCAGAGATTACAAGGATACAGTAAAAATCAGGAAAACGTACTTAAAAGTTTAGGGGCAGGGTATGGTGGCAGATGCCTGTAATCCAGCATTTTGGGAGGCTGAGGCGGGAGGCTTGCTTGAAGCCAGGGAGTTCAAGACCAGCATGCAACAGTGAGACTGTCTCTACCAAAAAAAAAAAAAAATTAATAAAAAATAAATGTTGATGGCCAGACTAGGGCTGACCCCTATAATCCCAGCACTTTGGGAGGCCAAGGTGGGCAGATCACTTATGCTCAGGAGTTTGAGACCAGCCTTGCCAACATGGTGAAACCCTGTGTCTACAAAAAATGCAAAAATTAGCCAGACAAGGTACCTGTAATCCCAGCTACTCAGAAGGCCAAGGCAAGAGAATTGCTTGAACCCGGGAGGCGGAGTTTGCACCACCGCACTCCAGCCTGGATGACAGAGTGAGATTATGTCTCAAAAAAAAAAAAAAAGTTAGGAAACGTGAAAGAGTAATAAAAATAAAATTCATGCGTATTCCTGAAATTGTATAAAAGTGGTATTAGCCTTGGTGTTTCTCTGAGATAAGGCTTCAGTGGCATGTTGAGAGCCTGCTACAGTGGTGGCTGACTCCATCTCCTTCAGGGAACACAAGGCCCAGCAGTGCCTACCTGTGTTCTTCCCCACATTACAGAGGGAAAGCTTGCTGCTGCCACCACAAACCTTGATGTCAACTCTACTCTAATAAGCTGGGGACCAGAAGTTTCACGGACCACACAGCAGCTCCACAGACTCTGCCTTCTCCGGCTCTGCAGGCCACCCTGGGTAAGCCTGCTCACGCTCACAGCTTCACCTACATGGACATACTGGACGCTCTGAGTGTCCTTTCCTACTCCACTTCTTGTCCATGCTCTACTTGATAATTTTACCTGCACGTACTTAAAATTCAACATCTTCAAAATCAAAATTCATTCTTTTTTTGTTCTGAGATGGAGTTTCACTGTTGCCCAGGCTGGAGTGCAGTGGCGGGATCTTGGCTCACTGCAATCTCCACCTCCCAGGTTCAAGCGCTTCTCCTGCCTCAGCCTCCCAATTAGCTGGGATTACAGGCACACACTGCCACACCCAGTTAAGTTTTTGTATTTTAGAAGATACGGGGTTTCACTGTGTTGCCTAGGCTGGTCTCAAACTCCTGAGCTCCGGCAATCCACCATCCATGGCCTCCCAGAATGTTAGGATTACAGGCGTGAGCCACCATGCCCGGCCCAAACTCATTCTTAATATCTGCCCAATCTCCTTTTCTTCTTTTATGTCCACGAATAGGTTTAAATGCTTACCATCAATCCCAGACACCCCAATGCCTCCCTATTTTCTAGAGATGCCTCCAATCTTTCCTCTCGGCTCTGTCCTCACTTCCATGCTTTGCAACAGGACCCTGGCCTCTCCGACATGGACAAGCAGAGCTGCTTCCTGACTGCCCTCTGTGTTTGGTCTCTTTCTCCTGCCCAGGTTTTTTCTGCATTGCTTCAAGACTAATCCAAGATAAAAATCTACTCTCAAACATCAGTATCCATTAGGGAACTGCAAATTAAAACCACAATACCAGACACATCTATAGGAATGGCTAAAATAAACATGGTAACACCCAATACTGGCAACAATGTGGAAAAACCGGATCATTGCTGGTGGGAATGTAAAATGGTGCAGACACTCTGGGAAAGAGTGTTGCAGTTTCTTACAAAACCAAATATACATTTACCATATGACCCAGCGATTGCAGTCCTGGGCATTCATCCAGAGAAATAAAAGCTTATGGTCACACAAAATCCTGCAACTGAAGGTTCAGAGCACCTTTATTTATAATTGCCAGTAACAGGAAATAACCCATATGTCCTTCAACAAACGAATGGTTAAAGAAGCTATGGTATACCTATAACATGGAATGCTGCTCAGCATTACAAAGGAAAGAGCTATTGATGCACACAACAAAATTAGGTGGCTAGCAAAGGAATTCAGCTCAGTGAAAAAAGCAATCTTGAAAGGTTACATACTATTACATATTTTAAGGATGCTCTATAAATGATTCAATTTATAGAGCATTCTTAAAATGACAAAATTACAGAGATGGAGAAAAGATTAGCAGTTGTCAGAGACAGGGGTGAGTGGATATGGCTACGGCTATAAAAGGGTAACAAGAGATCCCTGTGATGGAACCTCTGCATCCTGACTGTGGAAGTGGTCATACAAATCCACACATTTAAAAAATCCACAGAACGCACACACGTGCACACACAAATGAGTGCGTGTAAAACTTGTGAAATTCTAAAGTCAATGGATTTTATCACTGTCGATCATGATCCTGTTGTGATACTACTGGACAATAGTTATGCAAGATGTTACTACTGGGGGAAACTGGAAGTATATACAGGATCTCTATATTATTACAATTATTTTTTTTTGACACGGAGTTTTGCTCTTTGTTGCCCAGGCTGGAGTGCAGTGGCATGATCCCAGCTCACTGCAACCTCCGCCTCCTGGGTGCAAGCAATTCCCCTGTCTCAGCCTTCTGAGTAGCTAGGATTACAGGTGCCCACAACCATGCCCAGCTAATTTTTTGCATTTTTAGTAGAGATGGGGTTTCATCATGTTGGCCAGGCTGGTCTCGAACGCCTGACCTCAGGTAATCTACCTGCCTCAGCCTCCCAAGTGCTGGGATTACAGGCATGAGCCACCACACCCTATATTATTTTTTATAATTGCAGGTAAATCTACAGTTAGCTCAAAATAAAGTTTGTTTTTTATTTTATTTTATTTTATTTTTTTAAAGACGAGGTTTCACCATGTTGGTCAGACTGGTCTTGAACTCCAGACCTCAGGTGATCTGCCCGCCTTGGCCTCCAAAGTGCTTGGATTACAGGCGTGAGCCACCACGCTCGGCCCAAAGTTTTTTTCTTTAATCTCCTCATTAACTTCCAATAGTTCCCAATACCCACAGTGAAATAATTCTTAGCACGGTATGCAGAATTTCCCCTGACCTATAATCCCTTTACACATCCTATGCCCTAAACAATTAGTCCTAAGAGCTAACATTTATTGAGCACTGGCCATGTGCCAGGCACTATTTTAAATATTTTATATGTATTATGTCACTTACTCCTCAGTGATCCCATGAGTTAGGCACTACTGTCAACACCATTTTATATACAAATGACATTAAGTAGCTCATGCAAGGTACCAACATGCTACCGGCTGTTTCCATACCTTTGAGTCTATACTTGTACTGCCTAAAAAGCCTCCCCACCTCATCGCCCTTTAAAACCCTGCCCTAATGTTACCTCCTGACTTTTTCTAGACTTAACTGTTACACAAACTGTGTCTAGCACTCAGAAGGTATTCGATAGATGTTTAATCAACATAAGGTCTAGACAAAAGAACATGAGGAAGTTATAAAACTGGTGCCACAACAAGTATTGACACTGATTACTTTGAGCCTGTTTCTCTGAAGTTAAACCTGAGATGGAAAGCATTCTTTTTTCTTTTTTTTAATTCTCTCTCTTTTTTTTTTCTTTATTGTACCTTATAGGAGTCAAAAGGAAAAGCATTCTATAATACACAGTAGGGTACAGACAAGACTCGTTAGCAAGAAAATGTTAATTAATAAAGTAATGGCTTTAACACAACCAAAGAGGAAAAGGTAGTATCAGGCTAAGGAAAGGCCAGTGTTAGCTGCAAAGTCCCTGTCTTCCTCAAATTTTTACGTAACAAACACACCAACATAAACCTCAGCTTCCTAAACCTAGTCCAATCTGCCTTATCAGGTCTTTTTGTAAGAAAAGGTATAATGCTTTTTTTCCCCTCAGGAAAAACAAGTATTTTCTCCAGGTGAAAAAGCACCTTCATTATTTTCCTTGGAGGAAACCAGATTATTATCTAAAGACTGCCTAACTTATGAATTTGCTTGAAAAACATACTGATCATCCCACAACTATCTAGAATTGTTCCAATCACCCTCTGAAATCTGTCTCTCCAAAGGATTACATTTTATTTTATTTTTTATTTTTTTTAGAGATGGAGTCTCACTCTGTTGGCCAGGCTGGAGTGCAATGGTGCGATCTCGGCACACTGCAACCGCTGCCTCCTGGGTTCCAGTGATTCTCCTGCCTCAACCTCCCGAGTAGCTGGGATTACAGGTGTCTGCCACCATGCCCGGCTAATTTTTGTATTTTTAGCAGAGACGGGGTTTCACCATGTTGGCCAGGCTGATCTCAAACTCCTGACCTCAAGTGATTTGCCTGCCTCAGCCTCCCAAAGTGCTGGGATTACAGGTGCGAACCACCGCACATTTTAAATGTGTTGACAGAAAGTCAAAGAAAACGCCAATTTTGTTTAGGTACATAAACGAAGCTTCATTGGCTTTACATTCCCGGTCGTCATCCCCAAGACCCCCTCCTCCTCAGCAAGCTGTCTTCTCTTAAGCAAAGCCTTTTCAGAAGCCTTTTCACCAACATAGAGTAAAGGTGGAAAAGAGGAGAATGCTCAGGACAGAGCAGTTGGGAGGCTGAGCGCAACCTCTCTCCCACTTATTGAGTGCCTACTATGAACCAGGGATTCAGTTCGCCATCAATTCTTAACAGTAACCTAAAGCCAATAAAGAAAAATCAGTTTTTAAATTACACATTATATGAAAAAGGAAGATGTGTCCTAGTACAACAAGCAGATAAGAGACTCTTAGGAAACACTGACCGGTCGTGTTCTCCTGAACTTGGAATCTTCGCGGTCTCTGTGTGGCCCGGAAGTGCTGCTTCTCTCCCTCACACTTGTATACCCGGGACTGGGGATGATATACTCTTTTCCTATGTCAATATCCTTCATCTTCTCTGAGTGGAGGTACCAGGGTCACGGACTCTCAGTTTCACATCAGAATTCCTGCAATTAAAAATTCATCAAGAAATAGATTATTTCCTAAACTGTACTTTACCATATGATCAAGTGCCTTAAAATAGGGGGAAAAAAAGGGGAAAAGTACTAAAGCTTTCTACTGTTGTAGCTACAAAAATTGATTTTCAAAAAATGTTCAAAGATTTTCATTTCATTTTTTTTAAAGATAAAGAATCAGTATAAGAGAATAAAAAAAAATTACCTCCTCCCACCTCTAAGAGAAAAAAAAATTAGAAAAAGTAAACACACTAGTAAACAGATACCCATTCTCTTCAACTAAGCTCAAATCCAATGTATACAGCATATACACAGGTTGGTTTTTTTTTTAAAAGACTTTCTAGAAACAATTTCAGTTTGTCCCAAGTATTAAAACTCCACAATTTTAAAATGGACATCATTTCTCCTACTAAATTTTACCAAATAAAAACTTACAAAACACTTATTCTACCAATGATATATTTTAGCTCTACATTTTCATAATTAACTAATGGGTTAGCTGGTTATTTTAAAGTTCCATGAAGTTATACAGTTAAAACAATATTATAACTTAACTTCAAACACAAATTTCCTGATACTGAAAATGTTCTAAAACTAGATAGCGGTAATGGTTGTATGATGCAGTGAATACATTAAAAAAAAAAAAGCACTGAATTGTATACTTTAATTTCATGGCATATAAATCCTTTGCGATAAAGCTGTTATTAAAAAACAATAACAAAAACAAATTCCCCACCCTGTACTACTAAGTCTTACCCAGTTTTTACCTGAACTCTGTTCTAAACCACTGCCTGCCTGGCTAAGTCTGATCAATATCCTGTATCAACTCAGTTGACTTAAAAACAAAAACAAAAAACGCACACATACTTCTCTAACATGATTCCCCCTCTAAGAAGGGTCACAGCCTCCCAGAGACAAGCTGAGAAAACACCTTTCATAGTAGCCTCCAACAGAAATGAAAGACATGTAGCCATGTTGCCTTTGGGAGTCCATAAATCCCTAGCTATCGCTGTCACTTAAAAGCACTACTTCTGCAGGACAAAATTCTGACCATTATAATGCATTTTTTAAGGTATCGGAAGAAAGGAGAACACTTACTAATCCTCTAGATAAACAGGACTAAATCTCCTCCACAAAGACAGGTTTCCAGTCCAAAGAAAGCTGGACTTCTTGCCTTTCAGAATTCTGCTTTAAGTACCCTAAGGTGATATAGCTGTTACTTACCCATAAAAAAAAAAAAAAGTCACCTTGTCCAATGACAAACGACACCATAAAGAACAGTGGCTCACCAAGCCAGAGTACAGCAATCACGTCATTGAGACCTCATTAAGGCTAAACTATAAACAGACCGGGCATCTGCCAGTGTCCCCAATGTTGAGCTATAGCTGCAGATCAGAGTAACCTTCTTGTTATGGGGATCGCAGAAGTCCAGCCGTCCCCTCCAAGGGTTCCCCAGCTTAGCTGATTATGTGGAAGAAGAAAGGATTAGTGCTACCTTTTTAAAAGGTGGGGCTTGGGGCTGTGAGCAGGTCGAAAGAGGGAGGTCACTGTAACTCATTCACAGTATGAAATGCCATGTCAAGAACACGAACACCATCTCAATTATCTAAGCACCCATGATAACCAAAGACTCTTTCAACCAGTTTATTTCAAAGGAGAAAGCAGAATCAGTGGAGCACAGAAGTACAGAGTGGCAGGGACAAAACGACTTCCCTGTTATGACACAAATAATGACTGTGTTGTGCCTACAGTGACTGCTGTGGTAGACACCGCTAAACCATCCTAAGGGACTAAGTTATTCCATGTACGAAGGGTGTGGGGAACAGTGTCGCATTATCTCTAACACACTCATCTCTGCTTTCCTGGAAAAAGAGGCACAATCAGGAGAGTAGGCAGGCCCAAAGTAGGCACAAAGTTACTGTCTGTGGCCTTGAACATAAGGACACCATGATCTGTGTATCTGGAACATAAAAGAGGGCACCGCACGTGGAGGCCGGCGAAGAGCTGGGAATCCTGACAGGTTTGGAAAGAAACAAAGCCCCAGTCTGAAGCAAGCAAGCAAGGATGGATCCCCGGGCCAGCCTTTTTATTGATACTATTTATATTTCTCTATTTTCTCATGTTCTCCTTGAAAGTTGTTGCAAAATCTTTTTTAAATACTCACTTGCCTCAGCTATCAAGAGAAGAAGAAAGAGAAGAGACTTTTGTTTGTAAAAAAACAAACCTGTTGTCCAGACCTGTACAAGGCCAGAAGCAGAATAATCAAAGTGGGAGAACCCTAAAGAAGTGCCCAACAGGGAAGCCACTTGGTCGGCGGCCCCCCCTCATTTTTTTTTAACCAATATTCTATTTCCAGTGATAAAAGTGTAGACACTCGCCCTGCACAGTGATACTGATTCAACCGCATGGCAGGAGGAGGGGTGCACGGGATGACGAGAATGGTTGGCTAGCCAGACTGGTGTCTGCAACTTGCAGGAATCCCAACACTCTTCAGTGGGTTTCCATCACACCCAGGCCCTCAGGCTGAACGGGGGAGACTCACGCTAAAGGGATCGTCTTTACCACACCCACTGTAACCCACTTGTTGCGTCTCCACGCAGCCTCACCTTTCGTGCACGCCGCAGACCCCGGTAAAACCTAGCCATCTCCTCCTCCAAGACCCCCTGAAACTTTCCTCGTCGTTCCTGTGCCCATCTGCCCCCAGCCTCCCCGTCTGTGCAGAAACCAAATGATCCCTGCGTGATAAACACAAAGCCACCCGCAGCTCTGCGTGGCAGACGTGAAAAGAGCCCTCGATGACCGTGGAGAGACCTGGGCTGCGTTCCCGGCTCAGCCATGGGTTTGTGGCGCGTGCTTATGTCACGTACCTCCATTTACCCGCCTGCAAAAACGAAGGGGACGACTTACTTCGAAGGTCGCCGGCGGCTCCGCGGCGGGTTGAGCGGGGTGCCCCAGGCCGCCCGCCGTACAGCCGCCCGGGTGGGCGCTTCTCTCAGGCCGGCTTCGCCTGGGATGCCCCGGCCCTAGGGCGTTCCCACAGCCCGCTCCGGCCTGGCCAGGCGAGCGCGACCCACACCCACTGCTCGCGGGCGCAGCGCTCCCTGGCGGCTGCGGCCGGGGACGTAGCCCGCGTCCCTGCCGGCTCATCCCGACCCTACCTGCCCGCCTTTCAGCGCACGACCCCGCCACCAGACCCCAGGCTCACAACCCTAGGAGGCTGCGGCGCGAGACCAGGGGGAGGCCATACCGCGTTCCCCATGTCTCCGGCATCCCCCGAACTGCTCGTAGCCCCGGCCACATCCCGCCACGCCCCGAAAAAATGCAAAGGGGTGATCCCCGTGACAACCGAGCTGGAGGGCAAGGGTGCGGCAGCAGCCACCACCTACCTGCGCCCCTGGTCCAGGACAGCCGTCCCCGCCGCTCAACCACGCTCCCGAGCATGAGCCCCGCAGCAAAACAAGCCTTTATAGCGGCCTCAGCCGCCACACCACGCAGGCGCGCCGCACAAAGCATTCCCAAGGCTGAAGGGAACGGTAGTCCGCCTTCCGAGAGCCCTGGGCTGCGGACGCGGCAAGGGACTACATTTCCCAGAAGCGCCCGCAACGCCCCGGGGGCGGTGCGGGCTGCCCCTCTTCCCACCGCGCTCCCGGCTCCGCTCCATCCTTGCCAGTGCCTCTGCGAGCATGTCTGGAATCTTCTCCGGGGTGGCGTTCCCGGGGGGCAGTCGGGAGGCTTGACGGTGGCCCTGTGTTCGCACGCAGTGCTGTTCGTCGGCAGAGCCGTCCCTGTGCGGCCGTGCAGCTGCCAGAAGAGGTCGTGAAGGCCATCGTAGCCCGCTTCCAACCCGATGAGAGTCGCCGTCAGGCCCGCCGGCTCCAGTTTTTATCTGCTGTGGCAGATAACGCTTGCTTGCTCACGGCTCGACCCTGCACTCTGCGCAGACAGCGCCTTTCTCACTTTAACACCAACTGCTCATCACATCCTGTCGCGCTGCCTGGTCTCTAGATAACCATATGCCGTGATCACAGTCGTAGAAGGGGCAAGAGCCTTAGAAATGGTATGCTAACTCATCCTCTTCTCTCATAAATGAAGCTGAGGCTCCCAGAAAGATTGATCCCTTTATTCCTCTGTTTCCTCGGTACCTTCAGCATCATAAAATAAAAGCCACTGTTGAGTTCTTCCCTACCCTGTATCCGATGCTCTACATACCATTCTTGTTTCCTTTGATCTCCATTGCAGTCCTATGAGTAGGTATTATGAGTATTGTGTGGGGTGTTTTGGATTTTTTGTTTTTGCTTTTTTTTTTTTTTTTTTTGAGACGGAGTTTCGCTTTTGTTGGTCAAGCTGGAGTGCAGTGTCGCGATCTCAGCTCACCGCAACCTCGACCCGCCAGGTTCAAGCGATTCCTCTGCCTCAGCCTCCCTAGTAGCTGGGACTACAGGCATGCACCACCACGCCCAGCTAATTTTTGTATTTTTAGTAGAGACGGGGTTTCTACATGTTGGTTAGGCTGGTCTTGAACTCCCGACCTCAGGTGATGAGCCTTGGCCTCCCAAAGTGCTGACATTCTTTTTTTTTTTTTTTTTTAAAAGGAGACTTGCTCTGTTGTCCAGGCTGGAGTGCAGTGGTGCCATCTCAGGTCAAGCAATTCTCCTTGCCTCAACCTCCCAAGTAGCTGGGATTACAAGCATCCACCACCACGCCCGGCTAATTTTCGTATTTTTTTCTTTTAGTAGGGACGGGGTTTCATCATGTTGGCTAGGCTGGTTTCGAACTCCTGACCTCAGGTGATCCACCTGCCTTGGCCCCCCAAAAAGCTGGGATTACAGGTGTAAGCCACTGTGCCCGGCCATATTTTTTTTAATTCAAAGATTAAAAAAGAAGAAAAAGGTAAAGTGACTTGTCCATCTTTAAAACTAGCTAGTTAGCTAGTGTGAAGACACTACTGTATCATGAAGCAGTGTATTCTTGCAAAAGGATTGATAGATCAATTTGATAGAATAAAGAGCCCCCTAACAGACTGAGGCATATATGTAACTTGATCTGTGACAGAAAACCTTACGAATCCATAGGGAAAGGAAGTGTCAATAAATAGTATTGGAACAATTGGTTATACATATGAAAAAACAACAAGGATTACCACTTCATACCACACAGAAAAATCTATTTCAGGTAGATCAAACGCTTAAATGTGAAAGGAAAAACGTAAAAACTTGTAGAAGAAAATAGGAAATATATGAACTTGGGAGTAGGAAAGAACTTTGTAAACAAGAAACAAATAATAAAGGAAGAAAGATTGATAATTTTTGCTATATTAAAATTAATATTTCTGTATAAGACGGCATAAAGTGAAGATAAACCACAAGTCATAACTTTTTGAATAAAAAATATTCAAAATAATTTCTACAATTCAGTAAGAAACGGCAGATGAAAAATAGACAAATGACATGAACAGCAGCTCACAGAATAGGAAATTTGAGCAGCCACTCAAATATGAAAAGACACCCAATCTCATATTAAAATAGCAAGGAGATACCACCTCACCAAAGATTCTAGTACCTTCCAACAATGCTTCAAACACTGTAGCACCCAAAGCTGCAGATCTGATATCATCATACTTAAAAAAATCTTCTAAATCTCCCTGAAATACCTCAAATACATTGATGACAGTTTGTTTTGTATTAAAAAAGAATAGATGAACACCAGACAGCCCTGGTGGCAAGCTTCAGTGAACTGTAGTATTGTCTTGGTATGTTCAAGTATAGTCTGAGTCAAAGAAGTATACTTATAAAATTATCCCCTCAAAATGTGTTTGTGTTCTGCAATGTTTAGGGGGGCTGTATTTCTCAACCCTCAGATAAGGGGGCTAGAGAGTCTATGTTGCAACGTAAAATTGTGTGTCATTCTTTTCCCTTCCTTCCTTCCTTCTTTCCTTTCTTTCTTTCTTTCTTTTTTCTTTTTTTTTTTTTTTAAGATCTCGGCTCTGCAACCTCCACCTCCAGGGTTCAAGCAATTCTCCTGCCTCAGCCTCCAGAGCAGCTGGGATCACAGGCGCATTACACCACGCCTGGCTAATTTTTGAATTTTTAGTAGTGACAGGGTTTCACCATGTTGGCCAGGCTGGTTTCAAACTCTTGAGCTCAAATGATCTGCCCACCTCGGCCTCCCAAGGTGCTGGGATTACAGGCGTAAGCCACTGCACAGGGCCAGAATTGTGGATATTTCTAAATAATATTTATGTTGTGTAATGTACTAAACATATTCATTAAGTATTTGATGGAGATGCAATAGAGCAAACACGTTTCCTGCCGTCATGGGGCTTAGACTCCCAAATAATCACTAATCAAAATTTAAATGATAATTGTAGAAAGTGGAAGAAAAGGAGGTATGTGTTTCATCTGAAGGAAGTAGGGGTTTGTGAAGGGAAGACAGTGGAAGTGGGCAGCAGAGAGAGCAGTTGAGGCAGAGGCAAAACAAAGACCAGGTGGTGGTAGAAGGAAGGGAGCATCTCCAAACATGCTGACCTTGTTACGGGTGTTCAGGAGCAAAAGGCAACCACTGACAAGTTTTCAAGGGTGAATATGTTAGGAGTTGAGAAATCAAATTTACATTTTGGGGCCAGGTGTGGTGGCTCACAGCCTGTAATCCCAGCACTTTGGGAGGCTGAGGTGGGTGGATTACCTGAGGTCAGAGTTTGAGACCAGCCTGGCCAACATGATGAAACCCCATCTTTACTAAAAATACAAAAATTAGCCGGGCATGGTGGCATGTGCCTCTAATCCCAGCTGCTCAGGAGACTGAGGCACAAGAATCCCTTGAACCCGGGAGGTAGAGGTTGCAGTGAGCCGAGATCTCACCGCTATACTCCAGCCTGGGTGATAGAGCAAGACTCAGTCTCAAAAAAACAAACAAACAAAGACAAAAAAAAAATTACCTTTTGGAAACTGTACTGTGGCCACAGACTGGTGAAAGAATTAGAGACCATTAGAGTGGGAGAGGAGGCCACCTAGGAGTGACTGAAGATCATGGTGGCTTGGATTAAGGTTGTGGTGGAAAAGATGGAGAGAAAAAGATGAGCTCAAGGGAAATTTAAGAGGTAAAATCAACAGAACATACGGATGGATTAGATACAGTGGAATGAGAAAGCAATGTCGAGGGTAACACCTAGGTGGTTGTGGAACTGGTTAGATGGTGGTCCACTCATTGGCAGAAGTGCTCTACTGCAATAGCCTGACACCCTCCTCTACCCAGCTTGACTAGAGCTGATGTCAAATGCTAACAATCACCCACATCTGCTATGGTGCTCATGTTGAATTCTTCTAACAGTTATCAAGACAGAAGCTCCCTTTGCAGTGCGAGTTTTCAATGAAAGGCATTTTCATGGAATAAGACCTTTTTTTAAAGTTAATAAATCGAGTTTTATATTTGCTTTTTGTTTTGTTTTGTTTGTTTGTTGAGATAGAGTTTCGTTCTTGTTGCCCAGGCTGGAGTACAATGGTGCAATCTTGGCTTGCTGCAATCTCTGCCTCCCAGGTTCAAACGATTCTCCTGCCTCAGCCTCCCAAGTAGCTGGGATTACAGGTGCCAGCCACCACACCCAGCTAATTTTTTTGTGTTTTTAGTAGAGATGGGGTTTCTCCATGTTGGCCAGGCTGGTCTCAAACTCCTAACCTCAGGCGATCTCCCTGCCTCGGCCTCCCAAAGTGCTGGGATTATAGGCATGAACCACCGTGCCCAACCTAAGTTTTATACTTGATGTCATGGAAACCATGTAGTGTGAAAGAATAATGCACCTCTTTTTTTTTTTTTGAGACGGAGTCTTGCTCTGTCTCCCAGGCTGGAGTGCAGTCACGCAATCTTGGCTCACTGCAACCTCCGCCTCCTGGATTCAAGTGATTCTCATGCCTCAGCCTCCTGAGCAGCTGGGACTACAGGCACCCTTTACCACGCCCGGCTAATTTTTGTATTTTTAGTAGAGATGGGGTTTCACCATATTGGCCAGGCTAGTCTCAAACTCCTGACCTCGTGATCCACCCACCTCAGCCTCACATAGTGCTGTGGCCTCAGGCAAATTAGAAAACAAGAGAATTTAAGTTTTAAATAATGCCAAATGAAGGCCAGATGACATGATAGCATGTTATATAGCCAAAGGTTTCAGGTATTTTCATAGAGAAGTACAGTGAGGGAAGGCGAGTCTTCATGAAGTACACAGTAGTATAGGCAAGTTATGATCAGTCATATAGCACATTCATCATTGTAAAGGAAACCATTGTACATTTCCTGCCTTTGTAGTAACAACTTCCCTGGTTATTTCATTGTTACATTACTTCATTCGCAATAAGGGTAGTACGTAGCATGACTTGAAGAGTTCCTTTTTAAAGTTTTTTTTTTGGGGGGAAGGGACGGACTTTTGCTCTTGTTGCCCAGGCTGGAGTGCAATGGTGCAATCTCATCTCACTGCAACCTCCGCCTCCTGGGTTCAAGCAATTCTCATGCCTCCGCCTCCGGAGCAGCTGGGATTATAGGCAGATGCCACAATGCCCCTCTAATTTTTGTATTTTTAGTAGAGACAGGGTTTCACCATGTTGGTCAGGCTGGTTTTGAACTCCTGACCTCAAGTGATCTGCCCGCCTCGGCCTCCCAAAGTGCTAGGATTACAGGCGTGAGCCACCGTGCCCGGCCTGCTTTTAAAATGTTTTAAAGTACTGTTACATTGAGATGCACTATCAGATTAATGGGCCCAACAATAACAAGTGTTCAAAAGCTAGCTCCTTATTAAAAAGAGGAAATAAATTGACAGCAATTATCTAATTTCAGCAGAACAATATTTGTAAATTAATTTTAACTTGATAGTGCTATGAGAACTATAATCATAATGACTGCACACAGTTTTATGAATGGATTTATTTAAGTAATATTATAATGTAAATAAGAAGTCAACATCAGGGGTTTGAGAGAATTGTTTCTCTTAAAAGAGTCTGGGCTGGGCGAGGTGGCTCAGACCTGTAATCCCAGCACTTTGGAGGCCAAGATGGGTGGATCGTGAGGTCAGAAGTCCCAGACCGGCCTGACCAATATGATGAAACCTGGTGTCTACTAAAAATACAAAAATTAGCTGGGCATGGTGGCGCACACCTGTAGTCCCAGCTACTTGGGAGGCGGAGGCAGGAGAATCGCTTCAACCCGGGAGGCGGAAGTTGCAGTGAGCCAAGATGCACCACTGCCTCCGGCCTGGGCAACACAGCAAGACTCTGTTTCAAAAAAAAAAAAAAAAAAAAAAGGGAGTCTGAACCTTATTCAACTTTGGGAAACATGGCTATAAAATAAAACCAAGCCTCGGCTTGGTATGCAAGGTCTTCTGTGATCTGGTTCTCATAATGCCACTGCTTCATCTTCTGTCACTCTTCTAGTCAAACCTGAGGTCCTGTCAACACTGTAATTTCACTGTTCTTGCTCTAGCTGTTCCCTCTCCCCAGAGCGCCCTTCTAAATCTACTCAGCTAAAATAACACATCACAGCATATAGATAGGTCTTGGGATTTTAATCGTCCCAGAATGACAATTAGATACTTACTTTCTCAACGGAATAAAATGGTACAATATGTGTAACACCTTGTGCTGAGTTATAGACGGAGAATTCGTCCACATTATTGTGAAGAACGGACTGAGCACCTGTCAGGCCATTACCCGGGAGTCAATAGGGTCCCTCTAAGCCAGAGAAGCCAGGACCAATAGTCCAGACGAAAAGGAGCCTTCTCCAAAAAAAGACCTTGTCAGACAGAAGAATGACCAGTCAGTCATTCCCTGGTACTTCTCGTAAGCCTTTTGCTTGATAAATACGTTATCTTTGACCAGAAGAGATAAACAACTGTGGTGTAAAGGTTGTTATCACTAGTGATAATGACCTTCTTCCTTCCTTCCCTCCCTCCTTCTTTTCTTTTTTGTTTTTTTTTTTTTTATTTAAGACGAAGTCTTGCTCTGTTACCCAGGCGAGAGTGCATGATGTGATCTCGGCTCACTGCAACCTCCACCTCCCTGGTTCAAGCCATTCTCCTGCCTCAGCCTCCCGAGTAGCTGGGACTACAGGCACCCACCACCATGCCCAGCTAATTTCTTGTATTTTAGTAGAGACAGGGTTTCACCGTGTTGCCCAAGCTGGTCTCGAACTCCTGAGCTTAGGCAATCTGCCTGCCTCAGCCTCCCAAAGTGCTTGGATTACAGGCGTGATCCACCACACCCGGCCCCTTCTTTTCTTTTCTTTCCTTTTCCTGTTTCTTTTTTTTTTTTTCCTTTTTCTTTCTTTCTTTCTTGAGGTGGAATCTCACCCCATTGCCCAGGCTGGAGCGCAGTGGTGCGATCTTGGTTCACGGCAACCTCTGCCTCCCGGGTTCAAGCGATTCTCCTGCCTCAGCCTCTGGAATAACTGGGATTACAGACACACACCAGCACACCTGGCTAATTCTTGTATTTTTAGTAGAGACCGGGTTTCACCATGTTGGTCAAGCTGGTCTTGAACTCCTGAGCTTAAGTGATCTGCCCGCTTCGGCCTCCCAAAGTGCTGGGATTACAGGCGTGAGCCACTGTGCCCGGCAGGCTGAAGTTTCTTCAGTTTCTTTTGATCAAAATATTTCAATTGTTGAGACCCTAAGGAAAAAATACGTATTCTTAAAACAGAAATTCTATACTTTATTGATCATAGGAGGGCGCCAGTGAGAAAAATCGGCATTGCTTTTCAACAGCTAAAGTGGCTGTGAGGGCGTATTTGATAAGTGGTGATACCAAAGCATCTTTATAAACTTTCATCCTAAAATTAGGTGGCTGTGGGGTCACTGAGCTACAGGAAGCGGAAATAAATATTCCTCCTTGAGTCAGTCTAAGTTTAAATTGCTCCAGGATTTAGGGATTCAAATTTATGTCTATTTTACTTTCTACTTGCTTGTAGCTTATAGTTCCCAACAATCTTTAGATTTTAAAATACTTAGCAAGTTTTCTTAAATTTCTTCATTTATTTGTATGTATGCTATTTGCATGTTATATTCTATCTGTAGCACATTTGAGACGAATTTTCCAAGTTGTTTTTTCTAGAGTTCTATTTACTTAAAACAGTATTTCCACCAAATAGTCCATTGAGTACTACCCCTGTAAGATATTCTGAAAAATAGAGAGAATTTCCAAAGTCAACTAAGTTTGGAAAATTGTGTATATGATAGTCAAAAGTTACATTAGTATATTAGTTAGGCTAAGTGCAGTGGCTCATGCCTGTAATTCCAGCATTTTGGGAGGGCAAGGCAGGAGGATTGCTAGGAGCCCAGGATTTTGAGACCAGCCTGGACAACATAGTGGGACCCTATCTCTAAAAAACATATCTATATCTATAGCTAGATCTATCTATCATCTATCTATCTATCTTCTAAGCTAAATACTCTGAGAAATCCTACAACAATAAAAGCTGGTTAGTCTTGTTTAGTACAGCATTACTCAGGCTTATTTTAACCTTGTATCAGTCCATTTTCATACTGCTATGAAGACATTCCTGAGACTGGGTAACATAAAGAAAAAAGAGGTTGAATGAACTCAGTTCCACATGGCTGAGGAAACCTCACAATCACGGTGGAAGGCAAAGGAGAGACAAAGGCACATCTCACATGGCAGCAGGCAAGAGAGCCTGTGCAGGGGAACTGCCCTTTGTGAAGCCCTCAGATCTCGTGAGAATTATTCACTATCAGGAGAACAGCACGGGAAAAATCTGCCCCCTGATTCAATCACCTCCCACCAGGTCCCTCCCAAGACACACGGGATTATGGGAGCCACAATTCAAGATGAGATTTCAATGGGTACACAGCCAAACCATAGGAAACATGAAATAACAAAAATAATATTTTAGAAACAGCATTTAACACCCTCTGGAACTAGCGTTTTGCAGAAAATGTGTTGGCAAATGCTGATCTAAAGTCACTTTTTAGGCTGGGAGTGGTGGCTCATGCCTTTAATTCCAGCACTTTGGGAGGCCAAGGTGGGCGGATCACCTGAGGTAAGGAGTTCAAGACCAGCCTAACCAACATGGTGAAACCCCATCTCTACTAAAAATACAAAAAAATTAACCAGACATGATGGCGGGCGCCTGTAATCCCAGCTACTGGGGAGGCTGAGGCAGGATAATCACTTGAAACCAACCAGGAGGTAGAGGTTGCAGTGAGCTGGGATTGTGCCATTGCACTCCAGCCTAGGTGACAAGAGCAAAATTCTGTCTCAAAAAATAAAGTCACTTTTTTTTTCTCATTAAACTTTGTTTCAATGGGTCTCAAAATTCTGTGACAGATTCTTGGTCAATTTGTTTCCATTAAAAAGTGATGATTTTAAAAGCTAATAACTTAAAACTGCCACACGCAAAAAAAGAAAACCAAAGTGGTCCACAAAACATTCTCCTTACCTTCTGAAGATTTTATGATGCATTATCAGTAGCCAGTCTTTTACCATTAAACTTAAATGGCCAATTGAAACAAACAGTTCTGAGACCGTTCTTCCACCACAGATTAAGAAGACTGGGTGGCAGGTATTGGGAAGAATATTCATTTAGACTTTTGAGTTTTCTGGGCAGACTTGCTGACCTTGCCAGCTCCAGCAGCCTTCTTGTCCACTGCTTTGATGACACCCACGGCAACTGTCTGTCTCATATCACGAATAGCAAAGCAACCCAGAGGTGGATAGAAGCTCTCAACATACATGGGCTTGCCAGGAACCATATCAATGATGGCAACATCACCAGACTTCAAGAATTTAGGGCCATCCTCCAGCTTTTTACCAGAATGGCGATCAAATCTTTTCCTTCAGCTCAGCAAATTTGCTTGCAATGTGAGTCGTGTGCACAGGGGCATAGCCAGCGCTGATTTGGCTGGGATGGTTCAGGATAATCACCTGAGCAGGGAAACCAGCTGCTTCCATTGGTGGGTCGTTTTTGCTGTCACCAGCTACGTTGTCACGACCAACATCCTTGACGGACACATTCTTGACATTAAAGCCCACATTGTCCCCAGGAGGAGCGTCACTCAGAGCTTCATGGTGCATTTAATTTCTGTTGTAACGTTGACTGGAGCAAAGGTGACCACCACACCAGGCTTGAGAACACCAGTCTCCACTCGGCCAACAGGAACAGTACTGATACCACCAATTTTGTCTAGATCCTGGAGAGGCAGGCGCAAGGGCTTGTCAGTTGGACGAGTTGGTGGCAGGATGCATTCCAGAGCCTCAAGCAGCAGGTTCCTCTGGCATTGCCATCCTTACAGGTGACTTTCCAACCCTTGCCTTTCCAACCAAGGCACGTTAGCACTTGGCTCTAGCATGTTGTCACCATTCCAACCAGAAATTGGCACAGATGCTACTATCAGGGCTGCAGCCCATTTTCTTAATATAAGTGCTGACTTCCTTAATGATTTCCACGTACGTCTTCTGGCTGTACGGTGGCTCAGAGGGATCCATTTTGTTGACACCGACAATCAGTTGTTTCGCGCCCAGTGTGTAGGCCAGAAGGGCATGCTCTCGGGTCTGCCCATTCTCAGAGATACCAGCTTCAAATTCGCCGACACCAGCAGCAACTATCAGGACAGCGCGGTCAGCCTGAGATTTCCCTGTAATCATGTTTTTGATGACGTCTCTGTGTCCTGGGGCATCAATGATAGTCACATAGTACTTGCTGGTCTCACATTTCCACAAGGAGATATCAATGGTGATCCCACGTTCACGCTCAGCTTTCAGTTTATCCAAGACCAAGGCATACTTGAAGGAGCCCTTTCCCATCTCAGCAGCCTCTTTCTCCAATTTTTCAATGCTTCTTCTGTCGACGCCACAGCATTTGTAGATCAGATGGCCAGTAGTGGTGGACTGACCCGAATCTATGTGTCCAATGATGACAATGTTGACAGGAGTATTTTCCTTTCCCATGCTGGTTTTTTTTTTTTTTGAGACGGAGTCTCGCTCTGTTGCCAGGCTGGAGTACAATGGCATGATCTCGGCTCACTGCAACCTCTGCCTCCCTGGTTCAAGCGATTCTCCTGCCTCAGCCTCCCGAGTAGCTGGGATTACAGGTGCACGCCACCACACCCAGCTAATTTTTGTATTTTCAGTAGAGAGGGGGTTTCACCATGTTGGCCAGGATGGTCTCGATCTCCTGAGCTTGTGATCTGCCCGCTTCGGCCTCCCAAAGTGCTGGGATTACAGGCGTGAGCCACCGTGCCTGGCCCTATTTTGGCTTTTAGGGGTAGTTTTCACACCACCTGTGTTCTGGCAGCAAACTCATTGCAAAAAAGAATAATGTCACTTCCCAAACTTCCCAAAGGGGCAGGGATACTTCATGACAAAGAGTGATGCTGAGGACAGCAGACGGTGAGTACTATCAGTATCCAGCTGAGTGAGGCTAGGACAAAAGGGCCTTATGCTTACAGGAACTGGGCTTGCTGCTATCAACCCAGACATTTTAAGTCCAGAATATTCCATTTCAGCTGAAGCAAGCTGCGCAATCTTAGGCTAGACAGTGTAACTGTTACTGCCATTTTGACTGTTGTTTCTGCTTCCATTTACTGCTACTAATTGCTTAAGATGGGCAATGCACTGTACACACATTGTCTCAAACCACAAAAGACTCCTGCAAGATAGAGTTTACCCTCCCGACTTTAGAGATAAGGAAACTGAGGCTGAGAAAGGGTGATATGACTCTTGTGGAAAGGATCTGGTCCAAGACATTCCTTACTGAATTGTGCTACCTCAATCTGTCAACCTTCATTGAGGCGACTATTCTCTTTGCTCTGTAAGCCACTTATTACTTTCCCTAAAGCCTTCCCTGCCAGAAATAATTCTAGAATAAAACAGGTTAAACCACTTAATCTTATGATGTCTGGCTTCCATCATGAACAAATTAATTACATACGTTACTCTGGTGAGACCAATCACCTAGGCATGGAATGGTATTTTGAAATTACTTCCCAAGGCTGTTTAAGAATCACTATTATAAAGACACATGCATTCATATGTTCACGGTAGAACTATTCACAATAGCAAAGAATGGAATTGACCTAAATGCCCATCAATGACAGACTGGATAAAGAAAATGTGGTACATACACACCATGGAATACTATGCAGCCATAAAAAGGAATGCAATCATGTCCTTTGCAGGACCATGGATGGAGCTGGAGACCATTATCCTTAGCAAACTAACAAAGGAACAGAAAACCAAATACCTCATGTTCTCATTTATAAGTACCAACGAAATGATGAGAACACAGGGACACATAGAGGGGAACAACATACACTCTGGAGCCTATCAGAGGGTAGGGGGTGAGAGGAGGGAGAGAATCAGGAAAAATAACTAATGGGTACTAGGCTTAATACCTGGGTGATGAAATGATCTGTGCGACAAACCCCCACGGCAAAAGTTTACCTATACAACAAACCTGCACATGGACCCCTGAAATTAAAAGTTAAAAAAAAGAATCATGCAAGAAAATCTTAACATTGGAAGCCAAAGTCAAACACCTACAGAGGCCAGGCAGGTAGCACAAATGAGGAGGACCGCTCAGGGATAAGACGGGAGTGCGTGGTGGAGACTGCGAAGATTGAGGGAGAATAGGCACCATCCGAGGGCCCCACCCCTTCCGAGCTCTGGCAGATCGTTGTCACGCAGAAACGTGAGCCTCGTGTTGCTAGATCTTATTTTTCAAATGAAGCCAGGAACAGTTATTATGTGAAATCTCTCAATGTTTAAGTGTTAGACAACGAACTCAGAAAAACAAACAAACAACAAACACTAGCAGGGCCAAGAACAACAGAAACTTTCAGGCTAATAGCTCATGACCTTTTCTTTAAAATCATAAGTTGGCTTTGACTGAAAAAAAGGATTACCTCTGCCACTACCCTCACCCCGCCCTGATCCACTTCATTGGGTACATCTGGGTCCAGATTGCTTTTGAAACACTAAAAAAGGCAAAAGGTAAGACTTGCCAGTCTTAACTATACTGAAATAATGTTTAAAACCTCAGTGTCTGAAGTTGCTTATATTAATGGGGACTCCCCTCCAACAAGTTTTTTTTGTTTTTTTTTGTTTTTTTAAATGGCAGCAGTTTGCCGGGAGTCATGGCTCACACTTGTAATTCCAGCGCTTTGGGAGGCCGAGGCAGGCGGATCACCTGAGGTCAGGAGTTTGAGGCCAGCCTGGCCAATATGATAAAACCTTGTCCCTACTAAAAATAAAAAAAATTAGCTGGGCATGGTGGCGCTTACCTGTAATCCCAGCTACTTGGGAGGCTGAGGCAGGAGAATCTTTTGAACCCAGGAGGTGGAGGTTACAGTGAGCCAAGACTGTGCCATTGCACTCCAGCCCGGGTGACAGAGCAAGACTGTGCAAAAGAAAGAAAGAAAGAAAGAAGGAAAGAAGGAAGGAAAGGAAGAAAGAAAGAAAAAAAGAAAAGAAAGAAAGGAGGGAGGGAGGACAGAAGGAAGGAAGGAAGGAAGGAAGGAAAATGGTAGCAGAGTCTAACAAGCATACGTGCCACCTGGAGGCAGTGGTAGTCATACGTGCCTTCTCAGTGATTCAGCGATGCACTATATGCCAGAGTGACTTTAAAGTATGAGGAAGCCATTAGCACTGCTCCAGTGACCACACATTTTTGTTTCCTCTTCTCCAAACTGCTCTGCCATATTACTTTTTTTTTTTTTTTGAGATGAAGTCTCGCTCTCTTCCACCAGGCTGGAGTGCAATGATGCAATCTTGGCTCACTGTAATCTCTGCCCCCTGAGTTCAAGTGATTCTCCTGCCTCAGCCTCCTGAGTAGCTGGGATTACATGTACCCGCCATCACGCCCAGCTAATCTGTATATTTTCAGGAGAGAATGGGTTTTACCATGTTGGCCAGGCTGGTCTCGAACTCCTGCCCTCAGGTGATCCACCTGCCTTGGCCTCCCAAAGTACTGGATTACAAGCATGAGCCATGGCGCCCTACAAATTTTTGTAATTTTAGTAGAGATGGGATTTCACCATATTGGCCAGGCTAGTCTTGAACTCTTTCCCTCAGGTGATCTGCCCCCTCCCCTTGGCCTCCCAAAGTGCTGGGATTACAGGCATGAGCCACTGAGCCCAGTCTGGGAACTCTTTAAGATAATCTCAGTGATGAAAACTGCTAACTATTAGAACAATCATAGCACATGGTAAAGACACAGTAAATATTCATTAAATTGAAAAACTGAAATTGATTTGTTTCCTTAAGATTCCATATATCTGACACGACCTACCTGATTACTCCCTTCTCATTAACTTATTAGCACCTATGCCATATGAATACAGTGAGGTGGAGAACTGTGAGAACGAGGCACTGACATCACTCCCATGGCTCCAGGTTGGAGGTAAGCAAGAGAAGGACATCGAGGGAAGGTGGAGGTTGCAGTGAGAGCGTTGAGGATGCGGCGGGACACTGTAAAGTGGAGGTCACAGTTGGGTTTGCATACACATCTGCGCAGGTTTTGTGTGGGGACAAAACAACAGCACTGAGGATAGATCCCTGACTCAGCTTACCTCGTCAGCTTCACCATTTGCCTACCATTCCAGCTCACCCTTCCTGGATCCAGAAGGAGGAGCTCACATGCTTCTCCCGGTGCCCCCTGCTTTCTCTCCGTGCTGAAACACTTTCCAGCCCCGCACCCCCACGCCAAGCCCTGGCCCTCCTCTCTCAGAGTCTCTGCTCACTACAGGAAAGGGCAACACTTTCATTATCAATTGCTCAGGCTTTGACCAGCATGGGGTGGACCCTGCTGCCTTTCAAGCAGGGTTTGACAGAAAGGCCTTCAGTTCAGTACCAACTATGGCATCCCCACTCATGTCAACAGCTCCTTCACCCTGTCTGCCATCTGAAAGGGTAAGTCCTCACCCAGTGTTTCAGTTGCAATGGGCTAGTACTGAGCAGTGGATCCTCTGATTGGATTTTTTTTTTTTTTTTGAGATGGAGTCTCGATCTTGTTACCTAGGCTGGAGTGCAGTGGTGCAATCTCGGCTCACTGCAACCTCCACCTCCTGGGTTCAAGTGATTCTCCTGCCTCAGCCTCCCAAGTAGCTGAGATTACAGGCACCCACCACCACATCCAGCTAATTTGTGTATTTTCAGTAGAGATGGGGTTTCACCATGTTGGCCAGCCTGGTCTCAAACTCTGACCTCAAGTGATCTGCCTGCCTTGGCCTCCCAAAGTGCCAGGATTTTTGTAAAATTAGTTACTCACAACAAAAAAAACAAACAACCCAATTTAAAAATGGGCAAAGAACTTGAATAGGCATTTCTCCAAAGAAGATATACAAATAACCAATATGCACAAGAATAGTTAAGAAAATGCAGATCAAAACTACCGTAAGATACCATCTCACACCCGTTAGGATGGCTATTAAAAAACAAACAGAAAATAACAAGCGTTGGTGATGATGTGGCGAAATTGGAAGCCTTGTGCACTGCTTGTGAGGATGTAAAATGGTGCAGCCACTGTGGAAAAACAGTATAGCTGTTCCTCAAAGTATTAAAAATAGAATTACTGGCCAAGCGTGGTGGTGCATGCCTGTAATCCCAGCACTTTGGGAGGCCGAGGTGGGCGGATCACGAGGTCAAGAGATTGAGACCATCCTGGGCAATATGGTGAAATCCCGTCTCTAGTCTCTACTAAAATACGAAAATTAGTTGAGCATAGTGGCGTGTGTCTATAGTCCCAGCTACTCAGGAGGCTGAGGCAGGGGAATCTCTTGAACCCGGAAGGTGGAGGTTGCAGTGAGCCAATATCGCAAAGAGTGGGTGGTGGCATTGGACCTGCCTTCCTGGAGCTAATCATTTAGATGAAAGCTGCTTTTCCAGGACTCACACCTTCAACAGCGACCTCGTTCCTGTGGCTAAATATGGTATGATAGACTCAGTTTCCCCTTTCCTCTTCTCTGGTACCTCGCTTTTTTCACTCCTAGGTCCAGCTTTGCAGATTATATTGGATAAAGCTGAGAATATCTGTATATTAGACAAGTTCAAATAGTCAGACCAATAATGAAAATACAAAACTTTCTGATTATTCTGCCAGTTTAGGAGGGCAGAGAAGGGGCACAGGGAGAAGGTGGCATACCCTAAGGCCCTGGGAGCCAATACTTATGTGGCTCCATCCCAGGGAATCCTGAGCCAAGCTTGAGCTCTGCCTTGAGAACACCGAGGTAGAGGAGAAGCAAGCAAGGCTTTGTTAGTGTGACGACTGTCACCAGAGGGGCTGGGAGAGTGAAGAAATGGGTGAAAAAAGGAATGGGAAGGTGCAGGAGACAGAGCAAAACTAAAACTAGTTCCCTCCCCCTGGTTCTCTCCTGCCATGGTTTCCTATAGATCTAGCACAATCAATTTTTTGTTTGTTTGTTTGTTTGAGACAGAGTCTCGCTCTGTCACCCAGGCTGGAGTGCACTGGCGCGATCTCAGCTCACTGCAACCTCTGCCTCCCGGGTTCAAGCGATTCTCCTGCCTCCTGCCTCAACCTCCCGAGTAGCTGAGATTATAGGCATCTGCTACCACACCCAGCTAATTTTGGTATTTTTAGTAGAGATGGGGTTTCACCATGTTGGCTAGGCTGGTCTTGAACTCCTGACCTTCAGTGATTCCCCCAGCTCAGCCTCCCAAAGTGCTGGGATTACAGGCTTGAGCCCCTGCACCTGGCTTTGGCACAATCAGTTCTTGCGGGGGAACCCAGATGAATGCGGAGGCATAAAGAAGTCCGGCCGGCATGGCAGACATCTGAGAACATGAGAAGACATCTGAGAACCTATGGCTTCCAGATGTCTTCATCGAGCAGTCAGGAGTATCAGGGCCAAAAAAGCTAGAAGGAAACCACATCTACAGGGAAGGACATGATGTTACCAACAGGGCTGCACAAAGACAACTTAGAAAAGAGCAGGGTCTGAACTGAAGAACTTACAAACCCCCAGAATATGATTATAGGTAGAAGAGAGAAGTCATCTGAGTGGGGCTGGAGCTCAAGAATGGGGACACATGAGAGAGAAAGAAGGCCACATCGATGGGGAAACCCAAAGCGCCATGGCACCTACCTCCCTGTCCTTCTCCCACACAGCATCAGTGGGGATCAGACACCTGCAGCTCTCACGGCTTATGCCAACAGTGAATGTCACATCAAATACGCTAAGCCGATGTGGGTGGTCAGCATCTGTAAACTGGACAGCTTCTATTTCCCCTTCGATGAACAGAGCTGCACGCTCTCCTTCAGCTCTTTCACCTACAAAGGTAAGTGGGGCTCATTAGAGTAGAATGGTGACAGGCAGAGACAGGGCTTTGAGTGAGAAGAGGACAGAAAGCTGGGAATCCTGAGGGAATCCTGAACTCCTGGCCTCAGGTGATCTGCCCGCCTTGGCCTCCCAAAGGTGTGAACTACAGAACCGGCCTTTGTCACTCTTTTTTCTTTTTTTTTTTTTTTTTGAGATGGAGTCTCTCTCTGTCACCCAGGCTGGAGTGCAATGGCGAAATCTCAGCTGACTGCAACCTCCGCCTCCTGGGTTCAAGCGATTCTCCTACCTCAGCCTTCCGAGTAGCTGGGATCACAGGCCCATACCACCGCACCAGACTAGTTTTTGTATTTTTAGTAGAGATGGCGTTTCACCATGTTGGTCAGGCTAGTCTCGAACTCCTGACCTCAGGTGATCCGCCTGCCTCAGCCTCCCAGAGTGCTGGGATTACAGGTGTCAGCCACCCCCCACAACCCCGCGCCACACACACCTTTTGTCACTCTTTTCACTGATAAACCTTTAGTACTAAAACAGTACTTGTACTCAGTAAATAGTTGTTAAATAAATCATCCCTTGAGGAAAGAACAAAGCCTCTATGCCAGTGATTCATAGTAAGGATGAGCTTCCCCTCCCCCAGCGGCTGTCAGAACTTTTCGGAAGGCAGGAATTCTTGTTTCTTTTTAAAAAGATACGGTAGAAAGCATTAGGAAACACTGTCTTAGGGATATTAGGATTCCAAATCCTGACAACCCCAAAACATCTGTTACTGTCTGCTTTCCCTCCCACTCGTCTTAAATGTCCACCTGCAGACCTTGATGAGATAAAGCAACTCGAAATGAAAAGATGAGGTGCACACCACACCTCAGGTGGTGGCTCCACAGTCTTGCTAAGAGCACGTTGGTAGGAATAAAAATTTCAGGGGAGAAAGTTGACACGTTGGGCCAAAAGGAATGAGATACATTTCAGTGGTGAGCAGCATGGGAGACTTGAGCCTTGGGAGAGGCCTTTGGATGGCGAGACCGGCCGGTGAAAAGGAGGGGAGGTGGTATTTTCTTACTAGGCAGTTGGGCCGGGGGCAAATCCCAGTTCTTGACCTTCCCTGTCCTGGCAGCCTCCCAGCCTACTCCTCACTTGCCCTTCCCTCTCCTCCCCACCAGGCGGTGCTCAGGCACAGACCCAGCCCCTACGTCACGAACCTTCTGGTGCCACCCAGTGGCGGGGTTCTGGTTGCCACTGATGCCCTCAGCTTCCACCTGCCACTGGGAAGTGGGAATCGTGCCCCATTCAAGACGCGTCTTCCTGCTCGTCATGACTGAGTTGCTCCCAGCCACTGGCACCGCCTTCATCAGTACGTTCTCGTCTATCTAGAGACCAAAAGCGAGAGGTGGGTTGGGTGGGAAAGGGCCACTGGAACCAGGCAAGGTGAAAAGGGTCCTGGAAAAAGAGCCTCCGGGAAAGAAGAAACAAGAAATTCGCAGTGGTGCCTCTGGCCCTCACGCAGGCCCTCCTCGCCTCCAGGTGTCTACTTCGCCCTGTGCCTGTTCCTGATGGTGGTCAGCCTGCTGGAGACCGTCTTCATCACCCACCTGCTGCACGCGGCCACCACCCAGCCCCCACCCCTGCCTCGGTGGCTCCACTC